>VWYO01025631.1:2515-16289 GCA_013400275.1 Rhadina sibilatrix
AAAAAAAAATATTGGGGAAAGCCAAAAATGAGAGCTCATAGTTTAATTAAGAGCAAAGGTGGGTAGAGCCAAGCTCAGCTGGGTGTTGGGTGGCTGGACGTGAGCGGCGCTTTCCCCCCTCGGGTTGTAACCCAGCTCCCCATCAGCCCTGCCTCAAATTTATGATCCCAGTGCCCTTTGTAAATAAAGATGTTTCCACTTCATAAAGCCAAGGGTGTTACTGGCAGTCACTCTTCCCTGTCTCCAAGGGGGGCAGCGAGGCTGGCAGCTCAGTGACCCTTCCTTTGTGACAGTGCCTTGAACCAGAGCTGGGAGCCACTGGCAGGGACAGGTCCAGATAAAATCTGACAGATAATTTCAAACCCAGTGAATATTTTCTTGCCTAGTGCAGAAATAACTCTGGGTTTAAATTAAAATATAAATATCCAGGCTGCATCCCTGGAAGTCTCCAAGGCCAGGTTGGGGTAGTGGAAACTGTCCCTGCCCGTGGAAGGGGGTGGAATGGGTGATCTTCAGCTTCCATTCCAACCCAGACCATTCTGGGATTCTGTGATTTACTGGCTTCAGGGTGAGTTCACACTAAGAACCAAGCCTGGAGCATTGTCAGAGGACTTCAAAAGGAACTGTTCATCCTTTAGTGGGGGCAGACCCCCATCAGGGCTCCTGCATCGTGTCCCCACCCTGCCCCACACACAGTTTGGGGTTCGTACCCTCTCTGAGAGAAAGCAAACCCCCAGAGCAGCCAGGGGAAGCATCTCAAGAGCCAACAAAATCATATCTCTGTACCTGAACTGAAACATTTCCCACTACAACACAGCCTGGACACTTCTTTCCTTTGTTCCCAAATGATTTTTTCCCTAATACACACCAATAAAATGACAATTTTCAGTGAAATAGTTTCAGAACTGTAAACTGTTCTAAAAGCTGAACTCAGGCAGGAGCTAATGATGCAGTGGATTTACTAAGCCAGGTCTAAGCACACAAGAGTGATGGGAAAAAATATCCTGTCCAATACTTTTTTAATAGACTTTGGATAACAACAGTACAGAGAAAAGCATCATTTAATATCTTAAATGATCCATCTTGTCATGCTATGGCTTCATCTCACATGATCTATTGCTTTACAGCATGCTATTATGTATATAGAAAAAAAAATCTCTTGTAATAAATTATCACAGCTCTGTTTACTCCTCAGTATCTGCTTCCTTTCCCATTTAACCCATGCCAGTGTAGGTCCATTTCCAAAATCATGGATCCTTCTCCAAATCTTCGTGAGCCCTTTATAAGCACACATATTTGTGACATCTCTCCCGGACAGCCAATATTCGGTGTCTGACCACTAGAATTCCAGTCTTACTGATGAACACCAGAATTATAAAGAATTTTGATCCATTTCTGAAGATGATGGGCAACTCAAATCCTACAGCTACCAGGAAAGGAACAAAGCAGCTCGGAGAAGCTGTCTTCATTCCCCTCATGTGTTTTGGAAACCTCCTTGGTAATACTTGCCTTGCAACACCTTCTTGATAAAGAGCTCAAACCCAGCTCCTGCTCCTGCTCTTGGTGCTGTTCCTGCACCATTCTCGGGGGCTCTGCTCCCCCAAGGTCAGGGTGCTCTTTGCCCTTTGCCCTCAGGAAGCCCCGAGCCGCTCGCAGAAAAGACGAGGAGCCTTTAGATGTTCTTTTTCAAGGTTGCTCTTCTTGTTTATTTTATCTTATCACAAACTTTTTCTCTGAGCTCTGCCAGGGTCTGGACAGCACGGGCAACAGGTGACAACTGAACTCCTGCCCCCAGCTCGTCATTTTATATACAGATAATTACGTGCTCATTATCTTATATACAGATAATCACGTGCTCATTATCTATATACAGATAATTACGTGCTCATTATTTACAATTGTGAACCAATATCTACACTCTACACTAAACAGGTGTTTTTCACTCTGACCCAANGCCAAGAGCAGATGGGTTTTCCAAGGTGGATACTCCTCCTTCCCGTGGCCTGAAATTGCACAGTGGACCCTGGGAATCACAGCTGGGCAGAGTTATAAAGGAGATCTGGAGATGTTCTAAAGATGAAGGTCCCACAGAAATGCCAGAATAGGGCAGGCACCAAATGCCTCCTCATTGATGGAGCACCAATCCATGTGCAGATCCTAGCACAGCTCCAGATCAAGGCTGTCATCTCCCGCACTCATCAGGAATTCCCAAACAGCTCCCTCTCTCCCCTCATAAATGACATCTTTTGATCTGTGTTATCACATTTTTCCATTCAAATTCCATTGAAACTGCAGAGCAGCATAACAAAACACTGAATTATTCCTCCTAGATTCAGCAACTGGAATTAAAGAGGGTTTGTTTTTTTTTTTTTCTCTTCTTGAACATAATTGTAATATTTCATATTCCTTCTACAAAGAGCAGGATTTAATGGCTGTTATGGATTTTTCACCCCCTTAGAGAATTTCTGAAAAATTCAATTATTTTTGGAGGCTGCTTGAGTTTCTATCTCCCAGTGATGATGAATTACCCATTGTAGTGGCCGACTTAAAAACAATACACAAAAATCAATTGTTTGACTAAAGGAAAGGCAAAGAAACTGGGATTGGCACACACTGCCTTTGCCCTGAGTTTAAAAATGCACTAATTTCAATCAGTTTTCCCTTTTTAAACTGCTTGCTGCAGCAGCACCTGATTACATTGCAGCTTTTTTTGCTTTCCCATAGAGAATGACTTTGCCAACAAGACGACTTGCCATCAAGAAATTGTAATTAACTCAATGAACTTTGTCTTTTGAACAGTTGGAGATTTAAGGGCTAAGAGTAATGATTATTCACAAGTAGCAGAGTTTGGTTTCAAACACACATATTCAGTGCCAGATATCAGCAATTTGCATCTCAACATTTTCATGCTCAGACCTGCTGACTGTCTGAGGAATAATGTTATGCACCAAATAATAGCTTTAGAAATAACAATAAATAACACTGCAAATAGAATCGAAGTAATGCCTCTTGTAATGAAGAGGTTTAAAGCTCAAATCTGGTGATAAAAGAGCAACATTACACCAGACCCCACAGCAAGGGCCCTTCTGTGGAGCCCTGAGATCCAGTTGGAAGCCAACTTTTCATTCTGCCCGTGGATCTACAGACAAATGATATCTCCTATTTTGGGCTGAGCAGCATAAATTGTCAACAAAAAAAAAATACAGTTAGCCCGGAGCTATCAGTACAAATTGTTGGGATGCCACGTGCTGGGGCTTTGAGAACCAGCTGATTTTTCCCTCTCTAGAAGTATTTTATATTAATCTCATGCTAAAGAAATCCAAAGTATTGCATTGGAAAAGTGTGACTGAGTTCAGCGCTGGGATTTCCCACTGCACACCCTCAGCCTGGTCTCATCCCCACACCATCAGATTTTTGGGGTTGGGGGGGTTTGGCCATAAATTTCTCAGCAACTTTGAAGGAAATTGTGACTTTTCACAGGGAGTAAAGGAAGTGTAAGAAATACCTGCAGGGCTCTCCCTCTCTGAGGAAGGGCCAGCATCTTCTCCAGGAGAAACTCAGCTGCTTGTCTCTAAAATTCATTATGGGGGACTCTGGCTCTGAACAGGACCCTCTACAATATCCCCAGTGGAAGAGGAAAGGTGTAAGCATTTAGAAGGGGGTTTAGATGGGCTATTGGGAAGAAATTCTTCCCTGGGAGGGTGGGCAGGCCCTGGCACAGGGTGCCCAGAGCAGCTGTGGCTGCCCCTGGATCCCTGGAAGTGTCCAAGGCCAAGTTGGACATTGGAGCTTGGAGCAGCCTGGGACAGTGGGAGGTGTCCCTGCCCATGGAAATGGGTCATCTTTGAGGTCTCTTCCAACACAAACCATAAACTCATTCCATAATTTATCATCCATCTTCTTGAAGCAGTGACCAGTGCACGTTTTCACATTGGCACAACCCTTGTAGGTAGAGCTGGAATTTATCCTGCCCTAAAGAAGCAGCAAATGAAACCCTCCCAGCAGCACAGCCCATGGAATTCCACACTGCTCGAGGCAGGGATGACCCTCACATCTGCCTTGGGATCACCTCTGCACCAAGGAAAATAAAATACTGGGGAAGAGTCAGTGATCCCTCTCTGAGAAATGAGGTGTGCATTGAAGTTACACGGCCAGCTTGCCAGTTTTAATGGGTGTCTCATCTCTGACTCTTTGAAAAGATTGTTTGCTAAAAAAAAAAAAAAGTCTCCTGACAAACATTCTCTCTACCTTGCATGGCTTAGGTGAAGAGATTTGTCAAAAAATGTGTATTTTTTCTTTTTTATTTTAGGGCATCACCATTTATTGCTTCTCTCTTTGGATGGGTTTTTGTTTTTTTTCTAATCATTGCCAAGATATTTCCAGTCTAGAAATATTGTTCCTGCCTTGATTGTCACTCCATGGATCTCCTGCCACAGATACACTCACATCACCACTGCAAAGCAAGGAAGTTAAATCTCAAAGCTCTTACTCACTTGAGTAACCTCAGAGTTGAAGCAGTGGGATCCAGCTCCTCATTTACACATCCCTGAGAGGAATTTTGGGATAATCTCCTGAGTGTCTTCACTGAAGACCCTCCATGACCCTCTCCTGGTGGAGGGGCTTTACAAAAACTCCAAAACCCCTGCAGATGTGGGGTCCTGTTGCAATATGACACAAAAGGAACGACACTCACACACTGAGGTGTCCAAGGCAAAAAAAAAGGGGGCAGTTTATTTACAGACCTCGACATTTATAGAATTCCAACAGTGACCGTGGATTGGAGGATGAAAATTGTCCTCTCCAACCACACTGGTCAACCCAACAGCCCATCAATTCTCTCCTCCTCCAGAAAGGAATGCAGAACAATCATTGTTTACATGAGAAGTGAATGAGAAACTCCATTACCAAAATGTAAACATCAGAAGGCTGAAAGAACTTTACAAAAACAGGGCAACAGGGTCCTGCTTCCCTTCCTGCAGAGAGGAACTGAAGTGACCACGCTGCTCTCCAGCCCTTTATGAAGGAATCTTCCCCCAGTGGTTTTCACCCTGCTGAGGTACAAAAGGGAAATGCTGAGCAATTCCTACGGTAGGAAGGAAAGTTTTCTCCCAGCAGCAGCTGCAGGGTTTGGATCCCATCATAAATTGTAGATTAAATTGTGGGCATGAAGGCATGAAATTCTGGTAATGCTATTAACTCATCATTTTTATGTAAGAGCTGTCTAAAGTACAAAACCTTTGTACCTTGTACAAAACCTTGCTAAAACACCTTCCTAGCACAGATATGGTTCATCCCAGCTCCAGTTCAGGTAAATTCAGCTGCCCAAATGAAGTCCTACTGAAGAATAACTGCATTTACATGGAGGCTTTTGCCAGGACAAATGTGCAGGTTTCCATGTGGGGCACACCCAAACTCCAAATCCCTCAGCACTTTTGCCATTTGCAGAATTAAATGTCCTGTCAAGTCCTTCAAGACCTCACAACTCAGTAAGTGTTCCTACTTTTGGAGCAGTCTGAGCTACAGGAGCTGATGGTAAATCAAAACAGAAATTGTTCTCATGTAGAAATGCCCTGGGTAATGGTGAGGGAATTCTGCATTGATCCCTGTTTAATCAACAGCAGAGCTCACCTCCAGCATGACAGGAACAAGGGAAAGGCTTTCTCATGGACATGAAAGGCAAAGGAAAAAGAAACAGAGCTATAAAGCAGCAAATATTCTCCATAGAAAGCTCCTCCCCTGAGTAAAAGCAGCACCACACATGAAGAAGTTTGTCTCAGCAGCAGAGAGAGTGAAGAGCTGATGGTCCCACAGGACATCCAGAGATGCCAGCAGGCTCAATAAACCCAAACTTGGCTGGAGTGTGGTCACAGCCCAGCTCCAAACCACTTGATGCTTAGAGGCTTAATCTGGGCTCAGACAACATCGTTTTTGTTGCACTCTTCATCCAAAAAAACCCCTGACAATGAACAAAATTACAATTTCTGAACCAAAATACAATCCTCCATCCTATTTTAAAACACAGACAGGCACATTATTTGGGGGAATAAAGACAAATCCTGTCACTGCAACGCGCAAGCAGCTGACAGCACTTCCTGACAAGTTCCTTGAGGGCAGGAATCATTTCCAGCAGCTGGGTGAGCTCCCCCTGCTCTCCCTCACCTGCCCTGCCCTCAGTCCTGGGCTCATTCACACTGCACACTTCCACTGCTTTAATTTGAATTAAATTCCACCTGCAAACACCATGGCTCAGTCACTTTCTGTGAGGCTGTCTGAAAACCAGGACAGCTTTGATGATCAGCTCTGGGCTGGAGCTGAGTTATTAACTGCATGTGCTTCTTGCCTTTTCCTGAAGCAAAATTACTGAGAAAATGCTCTGTACAGATATAATTTATAGGGGCAAGCACACGTAGGGTAGGGACAATCAGAGGCTCAGCCCCTCCACGTGCTGAAATAGGAAAGATCAAGAGTTACATGCTCAGGAGGTGGAGGACAATGTTGTCACCATCCCCTGCATTGCCAGGGGCAGGCACGTTTCCATAAGGATGGAAACAGTAATTAAGGTCACTTTTTAGGGAATTCCTTCAGGGATCCTCTAAGTCAGGCGCTGCCTAGATGCAAACAGGGCAGTTTTTAAAGCAGTGAGGTAAAACAGCACCCCGCCCAGCCCAAAATAACTGAGATGAAAGAGAAGAAGTGAAAGGACAACGAGAAGAAATAGGAAAATCTTGTTTGTTTTAGCACCACATTTACAGCGTGCACCGTATTTACGATGTACACACCAGCTTTATGGTGTGTGTCAGTGCCCCAGCAGCCACCTGATCCTTACCCTTGACATTTGCACCCAGTCAACCAGAGCATAAATCTGAAAATAAAAGCAAAAATCGACCTTGGTGAGCTCAGGGATTGCCCTGCCAGCAGCATCCACCTGAGAGAGGTGATGGCTTGGGACCCTCCATGTTTCAGTCTCCAGCCCTCCACGTTTCTTCTTTCTGTTTCTCACAGAGGTTTTGATGCCTCCTCCATTTCTTGTTTCTTGTTAAACTCTGATTTGGCAAATCTTTCACCCCAGTGTGTCCCAATTTCTTCCAGTTTTTGGCAATTTGGGATTTCCACAGGCTTTGTACACACGACCAACCCCAGGGAGCGCCTGCAGAGACTCCCAGTTTGCTGCAGGAATTTTGCAGAGGCGCTGGACTGGAAATTCCATGTCCTCCTCATCAAAATCACAGTTAATTGCAGCTAATTCCAGGGCTAGCAGAGGAAGGGTTTGCACGTTGCCTTATCACAGCCCCACTGGCAGCCACTCGCACTCGGTTTCCTGTTTGTTTCATATCCAGTTCAAAGCTGCCTGCCTTGGAATTCTCCAGGGACCATTTCCAGCCATCTTCACAGATCTGGTGCCCACGTTCAGTTGCATTGAAGTCCCTGGGAAAATTTCCATTGATTTTAAATGAACAGGCTGTTCAGCATTTTTTTTTCCCCCCCCCTCTGGCAATGAAACATTCAAACCACAAAATTCAAGACCACGGCAGTGTGGCTCTCCTCTTTTGTGGTGAAACTGAAAATCACCCCGGATTTTGTGAGATTTGCAAAGAGGGAACATTTGGTGTGCTTTCCTCCTGAAACACACACCAGTTGTGTAACGGGTCTGAGTGTGAAGCTGCTGTGAATTATGCATTGAGGTTTGCTAGAACAGGGCTTGGGAAAACAAAACTCATTTTGCATTTTATGTTACATTGTCGATTTTCTTAAGTTTGTCTGTTGCTTTTTTCTTCCCCAGGAAAAAAAAAAAAATCATAATTTCCACGTGACTACTAAAACAGTGGATGAGACCATGATTTGAAATAGGATTTCAGGCAGGGCAGATTTATTCCTGTCTAGCCTGTTACTGTTTTCATAGGCTCATGGAGTCACCAAGGTTGGAAAAGACCTCGGGGATCATCAAGTCCAACCATTGCACGAATACACACCAGAATATCTGAGCCCCTGGATCTGCTTTCTCTGTAAAATAGAATGAGTAAGGATGAAAAAGGGACATTGGCCATGATCCTCATCCTTTTTGAGGCAGCTGGGAAGAAAAGAACAGGATGTGGAGGCAGCCAGGGAAGGAAGACCTGTTAGGTGACACTCAGTGATGGATGCTCAGTGATTCCCAAATAATTGTGCCCCAATTCCAGGCACCTTCCAGGTGGGATTCCTTCCCTCTTGGGCAGGAGGATTCCTTATCCTGGTCAAATTCTGTGAATATTTTGCTTGCAGCATTCAAGGTCTGTGCTGTGACCGAGCCCATTCAGGGGGGGTTGTTAAGAGCTCAGGAGCATTGGCCAACTGTGAGGTGCCTCCCATGGCAATGAAAAGAAATCTACAACAAAAGAAGTCCAGAAAGTTCAAGTCTACCTCAGGTTCACTGGTTTCTGCTCTATTCTCTCATGCTGTTCATCTCACAATGCAGGGCTGCAGAATTCAAACACACTTGCTCCAGCCTTCTTTTGCTATACAAAACAAGGTTCATTCAATTAAAAAATCCCCTAAACCCAGCAAAAACCCACCAAAAATCCAAGAGAAACAAATAAACAAACAAAAATCCACTACCAACCAGAAAAACACCCCCAAACCTCCATAATATTACATGCTTTCCCTCAAAAAAACCCCCAAACCTCCAAATACAACCCCAAAGCCAGACTGTCTCTTTTATATTCAAGTATCCTAACACTGAGGTTCCCCACACCAACAGCCAAGTGAAACCCAATAATTTCCTGGATTTCCTGCTGACAGCATTAAATTTCAAAATTTTCACCCCTGACAGAGCAAAAAAGCAGCCCCTCCTCCAGGCCTGGCCAGAGCAAATAGGCATTGCTTAATGATTGGTATTCCCCTCCAGCCAACAGAGTGTTAATTGAATGGATTCCATTACCATAGGAATAGCAAAAAACCAGATTAAAAACCAAGCCAGCTGTAAACTGAGCCAATGATTTTAATGGGAAGAAAATAAAGGCTGGCAACTGCGTGGTAAAGTGCATCAAAATGTTAATTGCTTGCAGTCACATCCTTCTGAGCGAGTGGAGAGGGTGATGGAGATAAGGTCTGATAAAACCCAGCAGAAGTTCTGGGCCTTGGTAATTCTGCAGTGGAAATGAATGAGAAAAATGAGGAATATCTGCAGCAGTGTGGAATTAGTGTTGGGGTAAGTTCCAAAATAGCACGTTTTGCTTTTGGTTTTATATCTGTGTAAATCTGTGTTGCATCTATTTCAACTCAGAAGTTGAAATAGGTGTACATAGATTTTTATCCTATGTACTTCATTTATTCTTGCCTTGATTTTTTAGGCAAAATTCTTCAGTGCAGCCAAGCAAGGCCAACCTGAGAACCAAATATGACTGGTGCCGCTGGTCTCTCCCCAAAACACAGTTCCCAGGACCAAAATTAGCTGCACATTACAGCAACACACCTCAGAACACATTCACAGGTGAGCAGCTGAAAGATCTTTCCTACTCCTGTTAGAAAACCCATGTTTTCTGTCATCCACAGAGAAGAGCATTTTAGTCAACCTGAGGCAGAGGAAACTGTCTGCTGGAAAAATCCAGCCTTAAATATAAATTCCAAGTTGTTCCAAAAATTCTCTCCTTATGGTATCCAGGCCATCCTGGGGGTTTTATAAAGGGCTGAGCACACCTCCAGCCTGATCCTGACTGCGTTTGGTTTCAGGAACTGGCTGGAGGATAAACCTCCTTCCCACTGGTGATGTGAAACAGGACATGGAAAGAGGATGATTAAAGAAACTCCTATTGCATTCCTGATGGAGCCATGGTTCTTACAGCCTCCCTAAATGTTAAGGGATGGAGTATTGATTCCAGTCAGACAAATCCCAAAATTACAGGAGGCTCTGCAAGTCACACAGAGCACCCTGAGGAGATCCTCTCAGCTCTCCTTCCTTACCCATAACCACAGAAAACGTCCTCAAAACTGCCCTGACGGGGGCACTGAGGAATGAGAGTCTGGGGAATTCTAAAATGTCAGAAATATGCAAATATTACAGATTAGTATTCCACAGAGAGCCATAATTTCCAGTGTTTGCACTCATTTTAGCATTCCTTTTAAATTAAAGGCACAATAGGTAAGCTGGCAGCATGCAGATGGTTTAAAGGGTTTGAAACATCCTTATTCATAATTTTGATTTTTTTTTTTTCTAACAGGAGCCATTTAGAACCCACATTTTGTGCTCTTTCAAAGGTAACAGGATTTGGTCTGAGAACGAAATCCAGCAGGAAACCAGCAGGTGATTCGACTTAATGGGTTTGCATATTTTAAACACAAATAATACGAGTTAATAACATCCCTTCAGAAATTTTAACACACCTTGATAGGCAGGCACCGAGCTGTGCAGGGAAGACTGCAAGGGGACAAACCTGAAATCCCCAGGGAACGGGCACAGGAGGGATGTGCCACTTAGGAGAGCCCTGAAGTGGATCCAAAGAGCATCACTGCACTCCAGTAAGTGCAGCTGCAGGAAGGATGTCACACTTGGGATGCCTTGGGAAGGCTGAGCTGGAACAGAGGCTGGGCAGAGCCAGAGAATAAAGCAGAGATTTACTGAAAGGCCTTTAGGGTACACCTTGGGCAGGACAAGAGCCTGACCAGGGCTGCACCCAAGGGGGACCCAAAATGGTCCCAAAATGGACAAAGGGTCACCAGGTCTGACACTTTGATCAGTTTGGGTCCATTTGCACATTGGGGTTGAATTGTCCCATTCCAGCTGCAGGCTGTGAGGTCCCATCCTTCTTGTTCCTCCCTCCAGCCACCCTTGTTTGTGCTGTTGGGCTGAAAGTTGTCCTTGGTGTGCAGCAGGAACAGGATTTGTTTTGTGTCCCTGCTCTGTGCAGAGCTGAGTGACCCTGAATGTGAGCTCAGAGCTGCACCCCTGGGCAGCACAGAACCTAAAATACAGGAAAGATAAAACTGAAGGCATCACTTGCACTGCACTGCCAGCTGCCAGAAGTAGCTGTAGGAGGGGAAATGCAGGAAGGGGAATCAGGCATTTTGGCAAAATACCTTCAAAACACCCCCAGGCTGAGGGAGGGGTGGGTTTAGAGGCAGCCACCAGCAAACACTGAGCACCGACAGCACTCATGCTGCTCTCCGACCTGAAAAGGTCTCCCTTTCCTGGGGAATTTTGGGTTCGATTTCATCTTCATAAGTTGACTGAGATGCAGAGGAATTGCTGTGGAGAGTGGAAAGATCCACATTCCCCTTGCCCCTCTGCCTGAGGAGGACCTGACACGCATCAGAGCAGCATCGTGGGTCAGGCTGGGATGCAAACCACAAACCTGGTCAGCGGTGCTGGAGCTGGATATCCTCATCCCCCACATCCCACTGGGTGTCCTGAGCTGTGATTTACCCTCTCCCCGTGACTTTTACCCTTTTCCTGGCCTCAGGGCTCACACCTTTGCTGTGACAGCCCCGAGCAGTGAGCGCTGCTTGCTCTGACCACGCAGTGAGCAGGTGGGAATAAAAGAATGTCGGGTGCTTCTCTTCATCCCTCAGCTCCCAGGGAATGGATCCTTGTGCTTCCCAGAGCTTCAGGGGTCTCCTCCTGTCCCACCGTTGCCCAGACACAGCTGCTCTGTTGGCTCCTCAAAGGAAAACCCAGGAGCTGTGCCTTGTTGAGCTGGCCCCAGAGAAAACCTGTTGCCCAGCCCAGCTCAGGTGGAGCCCATATGGCTGCTGCTCCTTTGGGGCAGCCCCAGCAGGTGCTGAGCTCCAGCAGCCAGATTTAGATGTCAAGGAGAAGATGAAAGACGTCTGTTTCTCCCTCTTGAAGATGTTTGTCCCTTCCCCCGTTGCTTCAAGGACTCTGGTCCTTGCGTGCCCACCAGCACATTCCTGGTGGAGCCTCACCAGTTAATGGGTTTCCCCTTGCTAAGCAGGGGGAAAACACGGGAAAACAACCCAAAGAAACAAAAGCTTATCCTATTAGCTACTTGTCAATTATCCCTGATGGGTGGTTGTGCCGGTGGCCAGGGGGAGATGCTGGCAGGTGTAATTACCGGCTCCTTTTTGCAGGGTTATAACCTCTGACTTGCAAGGCCTGTCTTCAGGTACAAAAGAAAGAGAAATCACTGAATAAATGATGATGAGCGGCTGGCCTGCATAAATAAGGACGATTTCAACCGAAACTGGATCATTTTAATTGCAAACAGCATTTTACTCTCAGTCCTTCACCCCCTCACGCTGGGTGATGTGAGAAAATATCCTCACAAAGAGTGGTCTCTTGTTAAAAAAAAAAAAAAACGCAGGCAGCAGGACAGAACGCTGCAAGGGGAAATATTTATGTGGGAAAATATTGCATGTCTGGTTGACAAGAATCTACTTGTGCTTATTACAAAAAGCTACAGCGCAGTTTAAAACTGACAATCCATTACTAGAAATCCATCTTTTTCTTAGGACGATAAAGCAAGATTGAATTATAGATTTCACAGCAGCAGTTCTGACATTCTGCATTTTTAACTCACACCTTCTGCTTTCCCAGAGCTTTTTTTTTTAATCCATTCATTGGAAATAAATGGTCACGCTCAAAAAACTGCCTGAATTCGTGAACATTTTCATTACAGGAAACGCAGCAACACAATCCCCCAAATCCCTCACAGACCTTGCTAAAAAAAAAAAAAAAGCTTTCTCATCAAAACCTCATTTTTAGCATTTATTCAGTTTTTTGTGTTTAATTTGATTTGTGAACAAGCACTTCCCCCAAGTGCATGGCTGCATTTCCCTTTTAATTCAGATTTGCAGAGAGGGCTCAGATGTGGCTCCGTGTTGGGCAGGGTTCTGATTTCAGGCCGTTGCCACTCATACATGAATATTTAGCCACACACGAAATCCATCTGATCCCGGGATGGCAGTGCCAGGGAGCAGGGCAAGTTTGTTATCCACGTTCTTCCACTGAATTAAACCCCCCTGTCCTGTGTGAAGCCATTTAAAATTGAGATTCCCTTCACTGCACCTTGCTCAGTGCTGAGTTCAGCAGCTGGAATACAGGACTGGCTCCCTCCCGCTGGTGTGAAAAACGACGTTTCACCTTTTTTATATTAATTGATAAGTTTAATAAAAATAAAATAAAATAGAATAAAAATAGACAATAAGGAGACAAAAGAAGATAGCTTCTCAGCTGAGGGTGCAAAGCAACACATAGTGCCCATGCTAAATTTTTTGGTACTTAAAAGCCTTGGTGTTGCATATTTAAATGAGCTAATGCATGATTCAAATATTCATTTTGGTTTCAAGACCCTCCCTAAGCATACAGGTTATCTGTGAGATTCCACAAAACTCTCACAGGCTTAATTGTTCCTTATCAGAAATCCTTAGTTCAGGAATTCCAGACGTCCCTTCTGCCTTCTATCCAGTTGAGGAGTTAAAAACAAACCAACCCCCATCTCTACTTTGCTACAATCTGAAAATATACCTCCATTACATTTTTAAATTCCACAAACAAAAGGAAATACGGTACAACCTTCTTACATTATGTGTCTAACATTCATTTCAATATTTGCGAAAAGCCAACTCCAAAATACGCATTTATAACATCCCAGCTCTGCTGGGTCACTTGGATGCTTCAGCGGCAAATAAAGGCGATTAAAGCCGCCAAACCTGGCGTCCCTCCTCGCAAGGATCGCAGACAAGATGTGTGTGTGGGAGAGGGAAAGGCTTCCAGACTCAGCCCCCGAAATCTAGGGGGGGGGAAAAAAAAAAAAACATCACAAACAAAAAACAAACAACAAAA
>VWYO01025631.1:18522-45230 GCA_013400275.1 Rhadina sibilatrix
TTGTTTTTTTGGTTTTTTTTTTCTTTAAGAGAAGGTGGATAAACTCCATCGCCCTGAAAATGGTAGAAATAAACACTTTCTTGGTCAATTTTTCTTTCTTCGTAACTGGAGCCACGCTCAGGATCTCTGCCTTCATCTCTCACAGCCAAATACCCTCGGCTCCTCTTTCAAAAGCATTGCAAAACACTGTTCAAAGGAAAAATCCCTAAGAATTGTGATTTTTTTGGTGGGTTTTTTTTTTTGGTTTTTTTTTTTTTTTTTTTTGGAAGTTGTTTTAATAACAGCTTGTTTGCTTTTAATCCCCATCTCTGGAAATGTCCAAGGCCAGGCTAGATAGAGCTTGGAGCAAACCTGGGATAGTGGAAGGCATCCCTTCCCATGGCAGGAGGGTTGGATGAGAAGATCCTTTCTAATCCAAACCAATCAAAGGTTCTATGATTAATCAACAGCAAACCAAAAGTAATAATGAAAGACTGTAGCAATTTCACTGCTGTTCTGACAAAAGTGCCAAGTGCCTGACTGGGGAGAAAAATCCTAGAAAAAAAAAAAATCACTTATCTCCATCTTCAATAAACCCCCAAACAATTTGAAAATTGAAGTGGAATCTATTTTGCCCCAAAATGGGACTTTATCATAAAGCACCCAAACTCTGAATTAAAGTTTCCTTTTGTAAAAAGCCCACTAAAGATTAGTGGAGAAAAGTTACATTTGTATTAAAAAGAGGATTTTTTAATAGGCAGCAAAATGAAATAAAGGGTAGGCACCAGTTTTACCTCCTGATCATTCAGGTGGAGTGAAAGATCTTATCCTGCTGCCAGAGATGGAGCTGGTTTAAATCCTAAGCAACCAGATTTTGTTTCTAAGGTATTTTTCCTCCCTTGGCCATTCTGCCCTACACCTTTGTGCTCTGGGAGACACTTCTAGGCAGCAGCACTTACCTCTAACATCAGTTTTTAAGCTCCTCATTGAAGTGTCACCATTACAAGCCCTAAACCCTGGCTTTTCATGCAGGCTGCTTCAGCAGCCTCTGTACTTTGAAAAACCCAAATTCCATTACCCTGCCAATGTCAGGATCTTACAGAGAATGAAATCGCTCTGACACCTCATCTTCCAAGGGTCTTACACGACAAAAAGAATCAGGAAATCTACACACTCATCATATCTTGAATTTTTTTTTTTCCAATTTCCAAGCCTTAAACAAGACACGAGGCTGTTTTCTGAGCCCTGCATGCATCAGCATCATTCAGCATAGGGAGCAGTTTTCTGTTTGAAAAGAAGCCACACTGGGATTCTAAATTAATATTAAAACCAACCCTCACACTCTTGTTGTCTCCCCAAAGAAACAGAGCTCTGAGCTGGGAAAGGAAGGGAGGTGGGCTCAGCAGATGCAGGCTTTCCCCTGAATATTGCTTTCAGAAAAAGAGAATAACAACAAAGCCCTGAGGTATTATCTGCCTTCTACCTGAAAGAACAGGAAAGTGGCTCAATCTACATTCTCCTCACAACATTTTCGTCAACATTTGCAGTGACACAAGACCATCACAACAGGACTCACAGGCAGCAGTGGCAAAGACTCACAGGGTGACACTGCCAGAGCTGCAGACCTGGCTCTACAGGTACCCCAGAGAGGGTAACAGTTATAATTTGTATAATAAACAATAGAGAGAGAAGGAAGATCGAGGCAGGGAAAAGCGAACCACAGGATAAGGCAAAAGCAGGTTTCACCTCCTTCAGCACTCCCAGGCAGGCTGTTAAACTCAATATCTGCACTTCAGCCCAACCAAGGCAGGGATTCCAGGAGGAAAAAAGGCCAGAGGAACACCCACTTGTTCCAGGGTGATGTGATCAGGTGTGTGTGGCTGCAGTCAAGCTGGGTCCTTCTCTCTTGAATCACCCAGGAACTGGAGCCCCCCAGCCCTGGGGAGCCAGAGACCCCCAGGATGAGCTTGGCAGAGGTTTATCCTTCCCAGACAAGGAAATCAGCCCCCAGCAAGGGAGCTGGGGTTGTTCAGCCTGGAGAAAAGGAGACTCAGAGGTGACCTTATCACTCTGCACAACTCCCTGAGAGGTGGCTGTGGGCAGGTAGGGGTTGGTCTCTTTCTCCAGGCAGCACTGAGACAAGGAAAGGACACAGTCTCAAGTTGTGCCAAGGGAAATACAGGAGATTTCCTAAATAGGAAAGGCTGGATATTTGGGAAAAGTTTTTACAGAAAGAGTGATGAAGTACTGGGCTGGTCTGCCCGGGGAGGTGGTGGAGTCACCATCCCTGGATGTGTTTAAAAAAAGCCTGGATGTGGCACTGAGTTCCATGGTTAAGTTAAGGAGTTAGGGCATGGGTTGGACTCCATGATCTTGGAGGTCTCTTCCAACCTGGTGATTCTGTGAATTCTGTGAATCTGTGATTCTGTGAAATGCAGCTCTCCACCATCACCAGAACACACCAGAAGCAGAGTCTGTAGAATGAGTTAAATCCGAGCCTGTCAAAGCTTCAGAAGCAGATTTTTTTTACCTAAAGAAGTGACCTCAAAAGCAGCCTGAAAAGGGCCAGACCTTCATCTCCTCCTCATCACCATCTGCTGGAGCTCAGCTGACTGGGGACAGCTCAGAATCAGCTGGTGACACGTCCAGCAGCTGCTGACATGAAATGAAATTCCCCTGAGACGATCCTCAGAGCTAAACAACCACAGTGCCCAGATCGTAAGGAAGGAAATTTCAGACCTTCGAGTGAAAATGAACTGATGGAAGGAAAGCCGAGGCAAACGGATCCCAGGCCACTTATTTTCAATTCAATTCCTTGAGCTTTCTTATTCTGAACCCAAAACTCGTAACAGGATGTATTTCACACGGATTTTCGTGGGAGAATGGCAATATCCACAGAACCTCTACTAGAAATCAGTTTGGGAAATTACTCTTAAATTTTCTTTTGTGTTGCTGCAACCCCCACCAAGCAGATAAACAAACCACGAGTGTAAATAATAAAAAACAACCCACTAAAAATAAAACACTACAGGCAGTTGGTTGCTTGGTTACGACTTTGTGGTGCACACACCCAGGGTTAGCAGGGATGTTGTCTGACTCAGCTCTTGGGGGAATGCCTAAATCCCACTGATTCCCCCATAACCCAGGCCAGGGTTATGCTGCAATGGAGCCTTTGCCAGGTAGGAACAGCCACGTGCTGCGGGCCAGGCTGGAGCCTCGCATCTCATTTAATGTAAATACATCATTTTGCCTCGCTGATAAATAAACTGTGTCACTCTCAGTCTTGGAGGGGAGGACAATGAGTGAGGGCAGGGCCAAGGACACCCCAACAACTGCATTCGTGATTTAAAACATCCCAGTTGCTTCCCTGGCACTTTTTTTTTTTTTTCTTTTTTTTTTTTCCTGCAGCAGCACAAAGGAATAACTGGTATTTAATGAACAATAAAGTAAGAGAGGAGAAATTCCACCGGCAGATTGCAGCTCCAGCCTTTAATCTTCATTAAGGATTCCAACAGCAAGCATCTAAGGCAAGATTCAAGTGGGATGATGAAATTCCTTTTGTTTAATGGATAACAATCAAGGAACACATAATCCCTTATCGCGGTGATTCTGCAACTCCTCTGTCCCTTTTATGTGCATTATACACCCTAATGGGCTTTACAGCAATTTAGGCCACAAGACAAAGCATCTGGCAAAGACTAATTTACAACAATGGTGCTCTAAGAGTAACAAATCCCACCCACAAGACTGAAACATTGGGTGCTGTCGGCATTTCCTCGCCCAGTCCTGTAAATACTCTTCAAAAAGAGAATTTCTAGACAACAAGGAAACCTCCCCAGCGCAATTACATTTCCTTGTGGCATCATTTCCCTTTTCATTGTTATCTCTTTGAACAGCAGGCTGATTTATTTTCATTCATTAATAAGATTATCTCCCATTAATAGAGATATTGCCCGTGTCCTTCCTCGATGTCCTTGCAGGATGTCAATGCCACACGAAGTGGCCACCCCTTTGACGGGATTAATGGGATTTCGAATTAAGAGGGATTCCAAAGGTAAATAAGTATCATAAACAATACAGAGTAAGTCGTTGAGAAGGCAAATACCAACAGCTCAGAGATTTCAGGGAGGAGATGCAGAGGGAAATCCTGATCTCTGTGTGTGTGTGCAGGCAAGGCAAGCGAGGGGATGATGAACGGATGGGAAAATGGGATCAGTGTTCCCTTTTCCCTGCAAGTGCACGCCGAGATGCGAGGCTGAGGTGCATCTGTTGCAGGAGATCTCTGCTGATCACAGCTCTGTTCTGTCAAGAAAAACCCTGTAAACACGGGTACAAGCCATGCCCCTCACCGCAGCATTATTGAGATCCTCTTGAATTTAAAGGGTGTCTTTCCAGTCTTGCCTGAACTGTTTTCAGGAGCACTGTTAAGTTCTCCAGGACTATAAGTAGTTTAGAAACCTTGCTCAGTCATTAATTTCACCTCACAGGCTCTCACTGCTCCTGGAAGCTTTTTGAATAAATCCTTGCTGGAGCAAAGCAGATCTTATGGGAGGTGGAATAATTTTCCCTAAGAAAAGTGCTGTTTAGAGAAAATCCACAAAAAATAAATTCAGCAGCTGAAATGGTTAATTGCCTGCTGACACTATGACTCTTTTTTTTTCCCCTTGACAAGCATCTCACAGTAACTTTTGAAGGAGCTGATTATCCACATTTGGGTTCTCACAGGGAAAGGCAGAGGCTCATTGGGTGAATTGTTAATATTCTCTTTGCACCTGCAGTCTCCTACTGACAGACAAATTTTCCAACCACTTCACCATCCTCTGAGTCCTCTCTGTACTCCTGAAATTTCTGAATTGCACAAATTGTGTGACTACTACCCTGCTCATAAATCCTGGGATGCCTGTGACCTTTTGGTCACTCACTTCCATGGGAGCTATTTTCCCACTGATTATTAAACAGCAGCTTTCACGTCATTTTGTGACTATTTTGCAGGTCTTAACCAACTGTGCATTACTCACATTGATCTAAAAAGACCTGACAGGAGATAAAGATGAAAATTCAAAGCACTGCTGAAAGGATATTAAATTTCTTGAGTGGATTCAGATGTTGCCCTTGCCTCTTGATTGAGAGCCACCTAAATCTGAGGAAGCCAATCCAAAAGCAGGAATGCCAAACGAAAGGAAGAGCTGAGTTTTTCCTGCATGGTTCAGGGATGGACACCAAGAAAAGTCTGCATCCCACAGATTTCCATCATTTTATCCAAGCCTTTCATGGCTGCTCTGCTGGAATTTTGGCTGTGATTGCACCAGAACTTCTCTCTCTGCCTCCTGCCCTGCCTGCAAAGGATGCAGCAAGGTGAAGGTTGAACAAAATTATGATTTTTTTGCCGTGCTATGGAGCTGAGGACTGGTGTGGGGGTTGCAGGCTTTGCCATCCCATCAGCAGGAGAAGGAACTGGGATCTGATTCCCTTTGATCCCCCTGGATCCAGCACCCCAAGCCACGACTCTGCTGGGCCAGAGTTTATCACTCTGCATTGATTGCAGTGTGACTGCCGGCAGGATTCTCAGCGCTGATTTCAGTAAAAGGCTGGGTTTTATTTTATTTATTTATTTTTTTTTTAATGGCTGTGTGACCAAGCAGCCTCCCCCCTTCTCTGCTCAATAGATTTATGTTGTGCGGAGCTACATCTGTTTCAGTGCCTTAAACTGCTCCAATCTGAGCACTATTGACATTTTCATTATGTGTGAGTTGACAGTACATGGCTGTATTAAGGGATTTCCAACCCTGGCAGGGAGGGGTGTGATCTCTCTTGGCAGAGATTTCTCCCCGATAACGCTTTTCAGCGGGGCAAAATGATAATGCAAGAAAAAAGAAAATAAAATTGGGATGTTTTAGTCAGTGTGAGAGGACAAAAAATCACAGCACCCTTGTGAAATAAGTGCTGGCTGGAGAGCAAGGTACGTGGCATTAATATATATCAGTATCTATATTCCAGAAGGAGAAAGCCAAAGACTATAATTAGCTCTGAAGCTAAAGTATGAGCAGCATAATAATAACTATTAGTCCAAAAAGGAATATAATGAATAAAAGCTCAATTCGCAAAGGAACGCAGTGTTAATATTGAGATTTGGACACGGGGAAATGGTAAGCTGTAAAAGAGGAGCATTTAATGACACTTTGTGTCTGGGCAATTTATTCAGGATAGATAAAAAAAAAAAAAAGAAAAAAAAAGGGAACAATTATCATTTACAAGAACAAGGAGTGTTTTAAACATGTTTGGTCATTGTCTACCAAATCAATCACTGCCTTTGATGTGTCTCCAGCTTGCACTTGCACAACCTGTGCTGCACACACACACACAAACACAAAATAGATACATAAATACATTAAATCTGCCATTTCCCCACAACAGCTAAAAAATGAACCGAGAGAAATGTTGGAACAGAGAAAAACCGAACTTCACAGGAGATCTCCCTGGTTGTTCTCCAGATCTGACCTTGAAGACTCCTCACATGATTGTCAGTAAGTGCTTCCTCCCGTTATTGACCAATTATTTACACATTTCTATTCAAACCTAAGGCTTGAGAAGAGGGGGGAACCCAGGGAAGATAATGCGGCTTTAAAAGCTCCCTCTTGTTCTGGATCCGGACAAAGATAAGTTGGTTAAACACCACAAACATGAAAAAGACGAAGGGTGTTGATGCTCCCTCTGCCATCCCAGGTGTGTCAGGAGAAGGCAAGATCAGAGCCTGGGCATTTCTCAGTCCAAGCCAACATCCCCAAGGGTGTCAGGGATCACGTTGCAATTTTTCCAGTTCCAACTGTTGCTCTCTCTAAGCTTTGTAGTGTAATCAGTGGATCCTTTTTAATGCAACAAAACGGAGAATTCAATTCCTTCCTGCTGGGTTTGCAAGGGGAGTGCAAGGGGAGAGAGAGATTCAGACAGACAGAGAATCACTCCCGGCCCCGAGCTGTGACAACCCAGTCACATTCTTGTCCTATGGCTCCATCACCTCGCCTTTGATTCCACCAGCGCCTCGCTGCTCAGCACATTAAAAACCTTTCTGGCACTGCACTAAAAGCTGCCACGCTCCCGACCTGACCCACGAGTCTGTTCTTCCTGCTCCACATTCCCCCTTTAAAATTTCCCATTCTTTCCCCCCGCTTCTGCATTAATATTTACACAAATCTCTCTGTATCATGTAATGGTGTGTAATTCTCTGTCATCCTGTCCCCTGCACCTAAAATAATCTGCTGGTTTTCACTCCCAGTTATGCTGCCTCACCAGACAAGTATCTCCTTATAAAACATGAAATAAATTAAAAAAAAATCTCCTTNGGCCTTGGGCACTGCCAGGGATCCAGGGGCAGCCAAAATTTCTCTGGGCACCCTGTGCCAGCCCTGCCCACCCTCACAGGGAGAAATTCCTTCCTAACATCTGGTTTAAACCTCCAAGTTTTAACTTGTCTGCAGACCAAGAGAGCTTTTCTACAGGTTCTGAGGTTCTCGTTTCCATCAGGTTGAAAACAAGTGTAGATTTCTAGCTGTTCATTAAAATCAGTCCCTTTAAACCCAGAGTCAGATGAGCTCCACACCCAGCAAGACTCTCTGGCCCACGCTGACCCTACAAAAGCAATTTCTGTGGAACCTGCACAAATGGAGTGGGCAGAGTTACAGGGAACAAGCATCACCCATCCTCTATACAAGGTTTTGCCAACACTTCAACAAGGCAGAACGCAACGGGCCTGGACTGACCAAATCTGCTTTTTACATCAGAAAAGAGCCCAGGAAGTCGGGATTTTCTCCCAAAGGTTGTGTCAGTTGAGGCTAAATCTTACACATCTAACACAAAAACCACAGAACGAACTTGAATTTGCAGCATGTTTGGAGAATCTCTCGAGTTCGCAGGCAGGATTGACAAGGGAGACAAAAAGTGAGCAGGATTGACAAGGGGGACTGAAAGTGAGCTGTGGACAAAGCAATTAACACCTCTGTTCTCTCCTATTGATCCCGCTGATCCCTCTGCTAACAAACCTTCCAAAGCCAGCCCAGAAAGCCTTTGATAATCATGCACGATGAAACAGATAACAGCCAAATAATCAATTAAACGGAGTCTTGCAAGGCCTGCTTTGAGGATCAAGAAAGAGCAGGGAGATCAAACGGAGGGGGGGAAAAAAAAATTATAATTTACAGTCAGGGAAGCTCTGTAAGATGTTTATTTGAAGTCCAAAGTGATAACACAATCCCACAAAGCAGGGACTTCAGCATCCTGGAGGGATGAGAATGAGCCTCTCATGCTGGAGAAAAATTTCCAGTGCAGGACTGGGTGTGACCCTCAGCCACAGCAGGGTCTGGGCTCAGTGATCTGGGAAACTGAAAAAAAAAAAGAGTTTTACAGGGGGGAAAAAAATGGAACACAGCAGCCCTTTGCCTTGTGAAAGCTGCAGCAAATCGTGATGGGGTAAAACAAGGTTATGGGAGCAACTGAGGAGGAAAAGAGTTAAAGCATCCTTGTCTTACTTCGTCTTGTAAAGTCTGGAAAATCTGACGCAAGCCAGCTACAAAGAACCTAAAACCTGGAAATAAAAATTGTTCTATATCACTTAATATCTAGGTGTTTTGTGTGTTGGGGTAACCTGTTGTTTTGTTGTTGGTTTTGTTTGTTTGTTTTTGTGGGGTTTTTTCTAAATAGATAAGATAATGGATTTTTAGTAGTTAGAATAATTAGTATAATGTCATTAGAACATTTCAATCAACATATAAAAAATCCCCAAAAATACACACACCAAAAAAAAAAACAAAAAACCACCCAGAAACAAAAAACCAACCAAAAGAAACCCCCAAACCAACCCAAAAGCCCACCAAATCCAAAACCTCTGTCATCATTCCTCTTGGCTGATCACATATTTCAAGGAATAGACACATGAGATTTGATAAAGAACGAGAATGAGGACATCCAAACCTTTTTGCTGCCCTTCCCTTTTCTGCTTGATTCCCAAAACATTTAAATCCTATTTTTTTTCATTCAGCTGGGACTTGCATTACCCCATAGGAAGTAATTCACCAGACAAAACATTAAACAGAGGTAAGAGCAGCAGCCCCACTGGGTCTTTTTAGTCAATAATCTTGAAAAATTTCAAATGACCACATTTAGGGACTTCAGGTGAGCTGTGAAAGTGCTGTCCTTATTCACAGGAATATTAAAATGAAAGAAAGAATAGCGAGGAATTTATGGAGTAAAACTGATGCATTCAGTATCGTGCACACTTTTATGCCCACAAAAATGTTTGGAGGGGTCAAAATATCCAATCTGAAATGCTGCTGCTGCTCCTTTATGGCTTCTTTACAAAATATTTAAATACTAACAGTGATTTGAATCTCTGCTGCGAATTCCAGAATGGCCTAAAACAAAAGTGATTCTATTTATTTAATTACAGGGCCAGCAACTTCTTACAGAAAATGAAGTCCAAGGAGTGAAATATAAATGTGTTTACTCAGGATATTTCAGGTTTTTTTTTTTTTAAATTATTATTTTTTCCCCCACCTTCCCTCAGGCAAATGTAACACCACCAGAACATTTGTCCTGGCAAGATTTCTGCCACCTCCCCAGCTGGCTCCTTGGAAAAAACATCTGCTGTCCCAAAACAGGACTGGAAGGTTTGTGCCAGGCAAGGAATGTAAGCTGGTGAGTGATGGTGATGTGGAGCACAGGAAAAGTGATGTCACTGCATCACCCTGATGCTCACAAAGCCCCAAATCCTGCAGGAATTGGTGCAAAAAATAAAAAGGAATAGAGAGATGAGCAAAGGCCAGGAATGCTTTAATGAGACGACATCCACCCAGTGTGGCAATCCAGCCTTAGAGGGAAAAGTCTCCATCTATTTAGAGAGTAGATGTTCCTGTTTGTAAAGGCACCCAGTGAGGTGAGAAAGATTTGTAAGTTAAAAAAAAAAAAAATAAATAAATAGGTAAACAAATTCATATAAATTAGCCAGGAATATATTTATTCTGCAATTAGACAACAGCCTCTTCCCCATTATTGGGGAAAGGTTACAGAAGAGAGTCCCAAGAGGAGAAAAAATTCTAATTAAGTGCTTTCAAGGGGCACTTGAGCACCTCATGGAAGGTTTCCCATGGCAGGGCTATCTCCTACAGCAGAGCACTGAACCCATGACCCAGCAGATCCCATCCACTCCCCAGAGCCTCTCCCCATTAATGGACCACCAAAACCTGACCCTTCCTCGTGCTTTCAACACCCTGGGTTCCATTCAGTGCCCAAAACTCACGCTTTGGGGACCTCAATATATATATATATATTAACATTTTAGACCTTATGGGTTTGCAAGAAATGTTTTATAATTTTTAGTTATGAATGTAGCATAGGTTTTTTTATATTGTAAGTTTAGTGTAGCTTAAACACCTTGAAAGGGCCTCTTGCCCTAGAATGTATTCTTATCATAGTTTGATAAGGGTTTCTAAGACGACCTGAGTCTCTGCCTGGAGACTCTTCTCTATTGGTTCTTTTCCCTGTCCCATTTCAGTTTTATGTATAATTATTCTTTCTGTCCATCACAGAATTTTATCTTTAAGGTCCAAGAGCTTTGGCCACTGGTTGGCGAAATCTCCTGAGACCACTCCCAAACCTGTTTTGGATTTGTTAGAATTGAGGTAACTTAGTTGGCATGTATTGTTTAGATTGTTTTATTGGTTTGTATGTTTTGTATCCACCCCTTGAACTGNAGAACGAACGCCGGAGAGAGAGAGCCAGACCTGGGGGAGTCAGGCAGTTTTCTCAAAACAAACTGCGCGCTGCTGCTTTCTCCCCCTTCGCTCCCAGAACAAGTTTTAAAAGCACAAAACTAAATATACAGCACAAACAGATTGAAGATACGAGCAGCATAAAGTCACCCTATCACAGTATCCAAGCGCAGCAAGAGCCCAAGCTGGGCCAGACCCAGATACACAACAGACCTGTCGGTGTATGAAGCTGTTTGAAAGCACCCAAAGGAGAGGTGACACTCCTGATTGCACACATACTGCTCTGGCCCTTGCTCTGAAGGGTGTTTAATGAGCGTCCCTGGAGGGATTAGCATGGCAGTGCGCGGGTATTGATTTCCTAATCCAGCCCATCAAAGCTGCTGTGATCTGGCGGCAGCACAAGAAGCAGGGGTTCAAGGTTCTTCACGCAGCTCCCGCAGCATGTTCTGGAGCCTCTTGATGTGAGAATTAGCTCGCTCCTCAAGTCCCAATTAATCTGATGAGACTGTCAACAAAGATGTCATCTCTCATCACATTTTTGGGGATGTGGACACCTGTCTGAAAGAGAGGATGAGATCATCGGCTCATTAACATTTCCCAGCAGATGGCAAAAAAGCTGCATTTCCTATCATTTTTTTTGGGCTGCTCCACGTTTTGCTGCCAGACCTCTGAGCTGTGGGACAACAAAGTCAGCTTTTTTCAGTCAGAGTAGTTGGCAGCCCCTAACAGGATCCTGGAATCAGGATTACAGCCCAGACAGGAAGAGTTTGCAACCTCAATCCAGACATTTCAATAAAGAAATTGATAAATCGGAGAAGAAAATAGATCAGAACTGGGGGAGGGAGATCAGTCAAACAAAGGCTTTTCCCCAGTAAATTCAGATTTCATCCAATATCCCTTCCCCTGGAATATTTCAATGTGGGATGTTTCAGTTTTCTGTCGGGCCATGATGCCACCCTTTTAAGGGATGTTTCAGTTTTCTGTCGGGCCAGGATGCCACCCTTTTAAGGGATGTTTCAGTTTTCTGTCGGGCCAGGATGCCACCCTTTTAAGGGATGTTTCAGTTTTCTGTAGGGCCATGATGCCACCCTTTTAGGGGATGTTTCAGTTTTCTGTGGGGCCATGATGCCACCCTTTTAAGGGATGTTTCAGTTTTCTGTCGGGCCAGGATGCCACCCTTTTAAGGTGTGTGACCAAGAGCTCTGCCTGGTCCTACAGAAGACACACACACCTCCATGGCACACAGGTCCCAGCTGTTGTGGAGGAGCAGGGAGCTGCACACTCCCTGTGCCACCAGCAGGAGCAGGAACCACTCTGACAGTCCCTGGACAACTGCTGCTCCTCAGCTGCACTGCTGGGCTCTCAGTCCCACTCCTACTGCGCTCACAGCAAAGCTCTCCAGCAAAACCAGCTTCTGACAAGTTTCCAGCTGAGCTAAACATGGCAAAAAAAGAAGTTTTAAGTGCACGGCCTAGTCAGGATTATTGGAGGAATACCCAGCAGTGGGGTTTTCTCAGCATCTAGAGGTACTGCTGTCAGATAAATGGATCATTTTTGAAGGCTTGGTGAGGAGCCCCCTTTTTTCTTCTTCTCAGCCACACAACTCTCACTGCACAGCCCCCACCCACATGGCTCGTGCTGCTCTTACGTGTCACGGCACAAATTGGCATCCTTCCTATTTTTGATATTGTCTAATTCCCTGGGTCATTAGTTATGTAATCATAATAATTTTTTTATTTTTTTTTTTCCTGCCGGGCTGATTGGTGTGATCCATCTCGTCTCCTTCTCTCATCTCACCTCTTTAGTAGTGCTGGAGCACGGATGGGAACATCCAAGTCCCTCGGGGCATCATCTGCTGCCACCCTGAGCAGGGAGGGCTAAATGAATGACATACTGTAGGGCACTTTCTACTCATTAGTTACTGATTCCTTACGGTGCTGAGGTTTTTTCATTCATTCCACTGCAGATTCTTCTGCTAAATTTGCTCATTTCTGTCCCCTTTCCTTTCTGCCCCCATCTAAAGGCTTCACAAAGTGTAGGGGGAGGAAAAGCCTAAAGGGTGAGAAAGTGGTAATAACACCAGCATGGGAACGAAGGAGAGTGTAGGAGATGAGTGTTCAAACTAGGAGCAGGAAAACAAACAAACAAACAAACAAACAAACCATCAAAAATACTCCCAAGCATCGCAAAGTACCGGGGGTTGAAAATAAAAGTGAATTTTATCCAAGGCTGTGAGTCACCTGCCCGTGGGTAAACGCTCAGCTCTACAGCCCCGTTAACACAACAGATGAATCTTTTATATGTAAATAACACCCACTCGAGAAGCTCTCGCCTCCTTTCCCAAAAGGATTAAAACCCAGCCCCTACCTACCTGGAAACAACCGGGAGATGCCTCCTGAAGTTGTGATTAAGGTGTGAGCACCTCCCATCGTGTACCTGCCCTGCTCCAGGAGGCACTGCCCGAGGATAAAGGAGCCCAGAATTTGCATTTCCCTCCCGCTTTATGCTCATCTCCCTCAAACAGATTGCTTCTTTTTATTGTTCTTCGTAGCACCGTAAACGTAGATGGCCTTTGAAAGCCAAATATCACTCTTGCTAAGTAATTGTCAATTAAATTCGGTATTAATTATTCTTAATAGCCCAATCTCGCCCGCCGTTTTCCATGTGTCTCATTTTTGCACGGTTCTAACACCAGAGCCGATGAATTTCAGTTTGGAGGTTTACTTAAGCCTGGGATTTAATGAAATCACTGTATTGTTGGGTGAATGTGTAAAGCTCTGGAATGGAACTGCAAGGACTGGTTACAAAATCTCCCAGCCACGGCAGGCACATCCAGCTCTTGTAAGTCAACATCAAATGATGACAGAAAATGCAATAACTCAATAATCAATCCAGGCTATAATTATATTGCCAGTCAAAACCTTTGTTTTCTTTTTAATATGTGATGTTGGAAGACACGGCTTCCCATCCCCATTAAGACAGAAAAAAACGTCAAGGATTCCATTTCTATCTAAATTCCCACTCCCCATGGGACAATGTGCCTGGAAGGATGGAGAAGTGGTGCGGGGTGCCCTGAAGCTGTGTCCTACATCCTTCCAACACTGCAGGACCAAGGGCTGCCCACAAGTGGCTGGAGCAGCCAAACCTCTAGGAGATCCTGCTGTCCACAATCTCTCTGTCCACGCCTGAGGGACAGAGTCTCATCTGGCCCCTCTCCTCTGATGGGAAAAGGGCTTCAAACCCCTCTGAGAGCAGCACTAAACCAAGCCTCAGGTGCTCCCCCCTTCCAGGTGGAGCCTGGTGGAGCTCAGGGGGCGCGTTCTCTGATGGCTCAGATGGAGCCTGGCCTCCAGGATGGATGTGCTGGCATTCCTCTCCTCTCGGGGTCTCTGTTCCCNTAATGTTAAAATATTACTACTTTCTATTACCCTTGAGAGTTTGCAATTCTTCCCGTAGTGTTGGTAACTTTTCCCATGGACTGCAGTCGAGGCCCTTGCCTGTCTGGGGTCTATGCCAGGGTCTGCAACCCCCCTGTACATTTCTCAGACCCCCCTGTCCAGGTTTCAAACCCCCCTGTACAGGTCTCTGCTTGTCCAGGGTTTCCAGAGGAATACCCTGGACTCCAACACTCTCCAGCCTTGCTGAGGATCCTTTTGCACAGGAGACAGCTCTCAGCAGCCTCCCAGCTCTGCCTGAGCAGTTCTGTGCTCACAAATAGCCGGTGCCTCATTAGGCAGGAGGCAGAGAGAGGTGGAAAGGGACAAACAAAGGTGACTGCTCACCTCTGTCCCCAGTCCTGGCCAGCTGCTGCTGAGGGTTTGTGCTGGGACAGGGTTTGCTTCTGCTCTTCCTCTTGGTCTCCGAATCGCATTTTTAAAATTTGGTGGTTTGCCCTTGCTGGAGCACAGAGGGACGTGGTGCACAAACAGGGGGTCAAAGATACCCCCAGTCAATCTGTCACTTCCTCAGCACAGTGAAAGGAGACATTAAGCAGGGCTAAAATCCATGAAATCCCAGGGAATAATGGCAGCTCCCTGAAATGGGGGCTCTATTTCTCACATAACAGCCTCCTCGCACCAAACAGCAAAACAAGACAGAGGGTAAAATTCATAACAAACAAATTTAAAAGGATCCTCAGTTCAGAGACTGTAAGAGGCATTCTTCAAATGCCTTACAGCCATTCATTCTTCCTTATATCCATGTGAATGTTCCCCCCCTTGGCCTTTTGTTTTCATTTTAGCTTTCTAAGCCTCTGTGCCATTCCAGAAGCTGTTTCCCCCCTCTCCCTGTCCCTTCCCTCCCAGCCCTCCTCATTCTATCTCTACAAGACCCTTTCTCCTGTGCGATTTGGCATTCCTGCTCTGCTCTTTCAACATTCTGTTTTGCTTCTTAAACCTTTTTATATCTTTCCCCCCTGGACTGATTCCTCTTTTCCATTAAGCCAGATTTTTTTTTTTAATTTTTTTTTCCCCCACCCTTAAAAAGAACATTTTATCCTGGCCAAACTCGGGCCCTGCCATGTTCTCATTTACAAATGTCACTGCAGCAGGGCTGAAATCCTGCTCGGGCTCTGGGAGCTGTGCTGGCACAGAACAAAGGCATCGCAGTGCCTCGCACACCACGGCGTTGTTTTCCCTCATTCCTCCTCCAGGAACAGCTTGCAATGACATTTTAGCAAAAGTCACGCTCTTTTTACAGCTCCTCCCCTTGCTTACAGCAGGAATTCCCAGTCCATTCAGGAGAAGCCATGAAAAACTGACCCCAAGCAGCAGAAAAAGGGGGACAGAGCCCCTCATTCCTGCCTGGCTGCCTTGATTTCAGTCCACCCCAAGATGGATCTGAGATGGTTTTTTTTTCCCCCCCATCATCAAACGTTTAATTGTAATTTGTAATCTTCAGTTCAGCACATTAACTCCAACAGGGAGATCTCTGTGGGGACCCTGGAAGGGTCAGAGATAACCTTGATAGCACCAGGACCAAAGTGCCAAGTGCTCATTTCCAGCATAAATGGTATAAAATCGTGTTCAGCAGAGGTTTATGCAAAGAAATCCATGATTTGATATGTAAGACATCACCAAATAAACCCATTTTGAGGCCTCACTGCCAGACCCCAGAAGGACCCCAGAAGAGTCAGACTTAACCTTGATATCACCAGGACCAAAGTGCTCATTTCCATCATAAATTGTATAAAATTGTGTTCAGCAGAAGGTTATGCAAAGAAATCCATGATTTGATATGTAAGACATCACCAAATAAACCCATTTTGAGGCCTCGCTGCCAGACCCCAGAAGGCTCAGACATAACCTTGATAGCACCAGGACCAAAGTGCTCATTTCCAGCATAAACAGCATAAAATCGTGTTCAGAAAAAGATTATTCAAAGAAATCCATGATTTACTGTGTAAGACATCACCAAATGAACCAGTTTTGAGGCCTCAGTGCCAGACCCCTCCTCAACCTCAGCCTCTCTCCCTGGTGCCCTCCAAACCTCCTGGCCAACCTCAGTAGCTTTGGATTCACAAAGTCGAGAGAGCTCGTGGTGGCATTGCCTCTTTGGCTCATTTCTATTTATATCCGTATTTCTCCACTCAGACTAGAACATGAGAACAGAAAATTACGTCTGGTAGGTTAATAATGAAGCCTAATTTAATTAGTGGGTGCTTTTTGAACCCTCTGCAGGTGCTCAGAGTTTCCTTTCCCATGGAGAGGAGCTCCATGAGCACGTTCCCTGGTGAGGAGCAGCCCCTCTTCCCCCTGATGTGACAGCCAGGGACAGCCCAGTGCCACCTCTGAGGGTCACCCGAGGCCACCACTCCCACAGAAAGGGACACTGAGGAGTCTGGCAGTGGCTGCACAGACACAGCAGAGTCAGGAAGTCCTTGACTGAGCAGGGAGAGCCTCCCAGCCCTGGCTCTGACAGGGAACTGAGGCAGTGGGGGAAGCCTCCCTCTGGCTGTGATGCCTTGGGAAGGCTGAGCTGGAGCAGAGGCTGGGCAGAGCCAGAGAATAAAGCAGAGATTTACTGAAAGGCCTTTAGGATCCACCTTGGGCAGGACAGGGCCTGGGTTACACCCAGGGTGGACCCAAAATGGTCCCAAAATGGACAAAGGGTCACCAGGTCTCACTCTTGGATCAGTTTTTGTCCATTTGCACGTTGGGGTTGAATTGTCCAATTCCAGCTCCAGGTTATGAGCTCCCATCCTTCTTGTTTTCTCTCTTCCGTCCACATTTGTTTGTGCTTTTGGGCCTGAAACCTGCACTGGTTGTCCTTGATCTTCATCAGGAGAAGAACTTGTTTTGTCTCCCTGCTCTGTGAGGAGAGCTTACCAGCACTTAATGTGAGGCTGAGAGCTGCACCCCTGGGCAGCACAGAACCTGAAAAAACATGAAAGCTCAAACTGAAGGCATCAGCTGCTCTGGCACCTTGGTTACTCCATAAAAGCAAAAATTCCCCCCCAAATCCCAGCAGAACTATGTAATGGTCTCATCTCAAAAAGGAACTCCAGCAGTGCCACTGTGGTTTGTGGGGGAAAAAGTCTCCCTTGGCCTGAGCAAATCCTCTGGCTTTCCATCCAAAACCCAAAAAGTGGCAGAATGGCAATGATTTGGGCTCCAAGGGACTTTAAAGCTGATCTAAACCCAACCCCTTGCCATGGCAGGGACACCCCCACTGGACCAGGCTGCTCCAAGCCCACCCAACAATTGCACACCCAATTCAGGGAGCAGGGAAAGCTGCTGGAGCCAGGGAAAGCCCTGGAAGGATGATCAGGTGGGGTTCTGCAACAATGGGAATATCCCAAGCTCCCTCTGACATCCCTAAAGCTGCTGCTGCTGCAGCCACCAGCCCTATTTCATCTCATTTATTATTAAAGCAACACTAAAAATCAGAGCCTGTGTGGCTCAGCCTGCTGGTATCAACCTCTCATTCCTCTGAACCCCCTTAAAAGTCCTTCCAAGGTGGAGATTAGCAGAAAGAAAACAGTAAAATGAAGCAGGCAGGCAATTTTTTCCAAGCATGAATGCAGAAATCAGGGAGGAAGGAGGATTTTCTATCTCCAGCACAGGCAGGTTCTCCCTGGGGAAGAGCCAAACCTGCTGCCAGCCCTGCTCTGCAGATAAAAGTGATTTCCAGCGGGAAGAACAGAATCTCGTTTGGGGCTTCAGGTTTAAATTGCTATTTCTGGGCTGAACCTGATTAGCCTGTGGGCCCCCTGCAACTCTTCTCACTGCAAGGGACCCTGCCAAGGAAGAATATCAGGAAAATTTTAGAGCACTCCCAAATTCACACCTGAGCAGCCAGAGAACAACTGGTTTAGTTGCACTTGCAGGGGATCTGGTGTGGGATCCCCAGGGAGGCCCTTCCTCCCAAGCTGCTCCAGTGGCACAGGATGCATTCATTCCACTCCTGATTTGATATGAAAATGGAATCCTTGAGGCTGGACAAGCCCTCTGAGACCATCAAGTTCAACCAGCACAGCCCAATCCACCACTCAGCCACATTCCCAGGAGCCTTTTTGAACCCTTCCAGGAATTGTGATTCCACAGCTTCCCTGGGCAGCCTGGGTGTTGTTACATAACCCTGCACCTCTGCTTTGTGTGCAGGGAAATAGTAAATAAAAATATTTACTAACGCCCTAAAACTAACAGCTAAATAAGAAATAAGTTCTCTGAAACACTTGAGACTTGCTCAAAAAGCCAAATTTGTCCCAGTTGAACTGACAGCACTGCTCACACAGGAACTGCAAGGACGTGGATACAATAATTTCCAACTCCACTCTCAAGTTAATGTTTTGATTGCTTTAGTTTGTACAATGGCACAACAGTGGTTAAATGACCATAATTAAATGCCCTACGTAGCAAGGAGCTGAAATGATTTATCAGCCAAAAGCCACTAAGTGCTTGATCACTTCACCAGATCATTAATCTGCCTTCCAGGAACGTGCCTGGCACTTGTATAGTCAATTATATTAATTTTAAGTGACTGGAAGTCAGTATATATACACAAGATCAGATCAATATTGGACATAATTCAGTTTATCTCTTCCATCAGATATTTAGTGGGGACTTTAAAAAGACAATTTTCTTTCTATTAAGGCAAATTAATAAATAATTTAGTGTGCATAAAACTCAGATAATGACCAGTGTGAAAGGGGAAATGCTTCCTATTGACAGCTGCCAAGCTCTGCTGACATTTAGTGCTTTAAAAGGGTGAGAGAGAAGCTGGGTTTGGCTTAAATTCTGTGAACTTTCGGGGTTGGGAGTGATGCTGCCTTGCAGCAGTGCCTTTGCCTTCATTTTTGGCTGCAGTTTTTGCCAGGGTGGCTACGAATATCTGCTGCAGCTTTTTTTTTTTTTTTTTTTTGATAAAAACCCACGGTTAAAAATACCCACACACACTTGGAGACACTTGGAGGATGCCAAAACCATCCTGAGCGTCGAGCACGTGGAAACACATCCTCAGAAACAGCAGCCTGCCAGCTAAATCGAGAAGCAAAACAAGGATGGGTTCTCTTGGTTCCAAATTTCCTGGAAAAACTCCTTGTTTCACAGGCCCTCTGGGAGGACTTGAGGCCTTGTCTTGTCAGCTCAGAAAAACACATTGCAGAAAGTTGGGCACATGCAGGCCTGGAGTTTCCAAATCTCCTTTATCCTTCCAAAATCTCCCAGGCCTGGTGGCTCTGTGGCAGCTCAGATGGGGAGGAGCAGGCAGACGTTCGGGAAGCTTTGTTGGGAAAACCAGATCAGGGAGGAATCAGAGCAAGTGGCTGAGCTCCTCTCCAGGACAGCTCCTCAGGAGTTTTTCAATGCTGTGTGCTGGACAAGGAGCCCTCCTTCAGCCCCAGGGCCTTTAATTCCCCATTTCAGAGGGCTGGAGTCCTTAATTACACCCTCTGGCCATGTAACAAGGTGATTTATCTTCATTTGCACCTCTCCTCTCTCTTGCTGGGAATAGCAAAGAACTTCCCAGCTCACAGCCTTGGCCTGAGTCGGCCTGAGATTTCCCTCATCGTGTAGCTCAAGAATTCCTACTCTGCTTCCAAAGGCTTCTTTTAGCGCCCAGCTTGCCTGGAGCTCCCTGAGATCTCTCTTTTTGCCTGGGAATATTTCCTCTTTCATGAGCTGAGCAGAGAACAGGAGCTGCTCTCCCAAGAGCTGCTTGGCCACAGCCCCTTCCCTCTGTCTCCTCCTTCAAGAGAAAAATACAGCCAGGACCAAAGGGCCAGAATGAGATCATGGGGGTGCTTTTGGGGCAGTCTGGAGTGGCTGGGTTCATCTTCCTCTTGTTGCTCCCAGGGAAACAGAGAGGTCTCCTTTCATCCCTGGAGGCAATGCCTTCTCCTAACCCTGCTTGGCTCGCTGCTTTCCACTTGCAAGAAGGAAACTCTTCTGCTACCAGTGAGTCAGACATCCCAACCTCATCAGAGAGCTTTGTAGCCTCTTAGCAAACACAACTGCACCACAAAGAGCATTTTTAAATAAGCCAGAAGAAAAACAGAGGCGCTAATAAAATAAATGGTGAGTATCAGCACCACTTGGTTATGTTATTGGCATACAAATTCTAGCAGTGTGTTACTTATATATATTTTAAATCCTCAGCAGCCTTCAATGCCTGGGGAACACTGCCTTTTGACTCCTGGCAAAGAACAGAAAATAATTACCTGTTTAGTATTCTGGGTTCGCCTTAGCGAAATGAGCAGCCAGCTTTGCAGAGGGCCAAAATTCAAACAGAAACCCGATTCATGCTCAAGAGATCAGCCCTAAAACTTGGATAGGGCCCATTCTGTCACCAGGGCTTCTGTCAGCCACGGGGTGATCGCTGCACAAAGCAGAGCAAACACCCTGGGGGCAGCAGGGAGAAGTCTTTGCTGGGATGCTCTGGGTGGGGAAGGGCTCTGGAACCCATCCTACAGCTGGTGCCTTTTGGGGCTGCCTAAAAACAGCAATGAAAGGAATAAACAGAATGAAAGGAATAAAAAGCTGTTGTAGTTATTGAAGGGCCTTCAGGTACATTTAGGGCAGACAAAGCCCCCCAGGGGCTGCACCCAAAATGGACCCTGGGTCAGGGGTTTGCACACTTTGATGAGTTTGGTTCATGTGCATCTTGGGGGTTCATCTCCCAATTACAGCTCCAGGTAATGAAGTCATTCACCCCAAGTTTGCTGTCCCCAACTCACTTTTGTTTCCATCCCTGGGGGCCTGAGGCAGTGAGGGGTCCTTGATTCCCAGGCCTGCAGAGGAATTGTTGTGTCTGAGCAGAATGGGGGAGCAGCAGCTGACCCTGTGTGTGGAGTTTGGAGTTCTGCACTGAAGAACTGCAGGGTTACAAATCTGTGAAAAACAGAAAAGCTGAAATCCTCAGGCATCACAGCACATCCTCCTATGAAAGCACCCAGCCTCCCATGTTCTTCCCAAGGCAGGTCCTGAGAGCCAAAGAGCAGCTGACTGGCACTTTTATCATGGCCTGTGTGGACACCACACTGCCCTGTGACAGAGCAGGAAAAGCCCAGCAGAAAACATCAGGATGGTGATGGTATCACACAGATCCAGGGACTGTTCTTAGTTCTGTGTAACACTCCCCACATCCCAGCCTGTGTTTTTAATTTTTTTTTTTTTTTTTTTTTTTTTAAATTCTGATTTNTATTTTATTTTATTTTATTTTATTTTATTTTATTTTATTTTATTTTATTTTATTTTTGTATATAAATGCTGATTTCTTTAAGGAGGGATTGTTGCAATACAACACAAAAGGAACAACACACACACTGAGGTGTCCAAGGCAAAAAGGGGGCAGTTTATTTACAGACCTCGACATTTATAGAATTCCAACAGTGACCATGGATTGGAGGAAGAAAATCTTCCTCTCCAACCACACTGCTCAACCCAACAGCCCATCAATTCTCTCCTCCTCCAGAAAGGAATGCAGAACAATCATTGTTTACATGAGAAGTGAATGAGAAACTCCATTGCAAAAACGCAAACACAGAAGGCTGAAAGAACTTCAGAGAAACTTTAGAAAAACAAAGAACAGGGTGACAAGGGATTTCACTGCCCTACCTACAAGACACAAGCAATCCTTGCAATATTTTCACATCCCAGTTTTGCACTGTCCCTAGAAAACAGCCTGAGCCTCTGGTAGCCATGGAGACTTCCTGGCTGGAAGTTGCTCAACTTTAACTGGTTGTTCCCAACTTGCAGAGGGAAGCCAGACACAGAAACTGCTCTGAAACTTCACCCCTCAGGCCTGGTGCCTTGCTCAGGAAAAGACAAGACATCAAAAAACAGATAAACCCAAAACTACAGCTGGTTCCACCCCTGCCATGGGCAGGGACACCTTCCACTGTGCCAGGCTGCTCCAAGCCCCATCCAACCTGGCCTGGGACATTTCCACTGTCCGACACTGAAAGCAGAAATTGAAGGGAACAAAAAAAAAAAANAACAAAACAACAACAACAACAACAAAAAAAAAAAAAAAAAAAAAACAAAAAACCCCCAAAAAAAAAAAAAAAAAAAAAAAAAAAAAAAAAAAAAAAAAAAAAAAAAAAAAAAAAAAAAAAAAAAAAAGCCAAACCAAACACCCAACAACCAAAAAAAGCCCCTCCCAAATGAGAAATCAGCAGCACATCAAATGATGGCTATGTGAGTTAGAAAACATCACTGAGGATAATTTGCTCACAGTGTTTCAGGCAACTGGAAAAGGTGGAATTAAAATGCCAGATTAAAAGGGTTGCTAAAAACAAGCAGCTGGAAATGTGGGAACTCCTGTTGGTTTCCATAAATGCTTGTTCTGATTCTTGGTTCAAAGCTGGGAATACTGGGGGATGAGCCATCAGGCAGTTCAGAAAAAGCAGTAGAAAAGTGGATTTGGAAACTCAAATAATCCTTTTAGTTTGTACTTAAAAAATCACTTTTAATGGAAATAAAATGTAAAATACATAATATATTAGCAGAAGCATTTAATTACCCACCTTAATCAACTTGAATAATTAAATAATCCAGCTCCTATTTAAATGCAGCACTTTGTGTGCTGAAATACGTAACAGAATTAAAGAGAAAGGCTGTTTGAACAGCAGAGCTGAAAAAATTAATCCTGAGCCCTACTTCAATAGCTGCTGCCACTGCAATTCCAATGTATTGATTAATTAGATGCAGTGAAATTACTGTGAATTTTCACATCATGCCAGGATGCAGGAAAAATGGGAAGCAATTGTCATCTTCATTTCCCTGATCTTTATGAGGAAATGTTACTCTCAGCCACTTCATTGCTGCTATCACTGGAATTTGTTGCTGGGGGATGTAAAACACAATATAATGTGAGGATTAGAGTAATTGCAAATATTCCTTTAAATTATCCACCATTACTCACTGGGGCTGCTCCAAAGCCTTGGAGCCTGCAAACCTAAAGCCAGGTTCCTGCAGCCTGCAGAAAGTACCACAAATATATCAAAAAACATCTGATTATTGAAGGCATTAAACATTCCCAGGCTGTGCTTAACAGCGGGATGGCTGATTGCCAGCAGCAATTATTAAACCAATCTAACACTCTGTTTGCCTGTTATTTTGAGTAGGAAAGTCTCTTGGGTGTCCACTTTTTGGGTGTCCTTGTTCAGGCTGGCAGGGACCTTCTCCAGCAGCTCCCACAGCTCTACCCAAAGTTGCCAAATTGCAGCGTCAGGCAATTGCTGGTGTAACAAGTGCTGTGAGCAAAGCTGGGAGACCTCAGCCTCTGCTGACACCAACAGAAGTCAAATCTGGGCAAGATCCCTAGGAAAGCTAAAGCAAATTTCATTGGTGTGTTATGGAATTCGTTTTCTATCTCGTTATTTTTAGCAGCTGCAGCCCACGTGGAAGAGAGAGGCACAAATGCCTCAGTAAGATTTTTCCATAAGGCATTTCCCCCAATGGAAAACCAGGAAACGCCAAGGGGTGCAAACCACCAAATCAGACTTTTTCTTTCTCCTCACATTCTCACTAAACCTTTTCCCAGGAAAATCACAGTTGTCTGTGATGCTGTTGTTGAAGTTGTCTGTTCTTGCCCTCCTTTATTGATTATTAGCCACAGCAGGCAGGAAAACCAGCTTTGGGCAACTGGAGAGAGCTGAGGGGCTGAGGAGTTGCTGCATGCCATGAAAAAGGGACATCTCCTTCTGGAGGGTTGCAGACCACGGGTGAGATGAAGACTCCAAACCTGAAAGGCTTTTCTGCCAAACAACGTGGGATCTCTGGGATATGGAGAGATGCCAAGGGGTGCAAACCATCAAATCAGATTTTTTTCTTTCTCCTCACATTCTCACTAAACCTTTTCCCAGGAAAATCACAGTTGTCTGAGTCACCCTCCCTCACCCACCAACTGAGGTTTCTCCGCTGTCACAAAGAGAAATCTCCAGCTAAGCAGGCTCTGCTGTGCAATATTCCTCTGGCCAGCTCTGCTGTTTGGCTTTTGTTTCTCATTCTTTCCAGTTAAAAATCGCAGCACAGCACAGCTCACTCACAGAAATGTGGTTTGAACAGGATGAGCCTTTCCCTGCCAGCTCCCCACCTGATTTCTTTACCTTTGTGTTCCCCCAGTTCTGCCCTTTGGTGCCTGCCTTTGATGCTCTGCTGCACAAAACCTACAGTCCCAGCACACAAAGCTCTCAGAACTGGCACAGAATGACTCAGCACTTGGAACTGTTCTTTCCCCTGAACATTTGCCTGACCTTTGGCTCCCTTCCTGAAGAAAATGACACATCCTCCTTCAGTCTGAAGTGACCCCACGGGACTGAGCCCATCACAGCTCTGGCATTTCCACGCTGCAACCACAGGATTTCTGATCTGAACAGGACCCACTGTTCTCTGCACTCTTGTTGGGCAAGTTCTCTGGTTCATGACCTTACAGTTCCAACCTCCTTTGCATATTCATCCATCTGTGTTGCTGCAGCTGTGCAGGACATCAAAGTTCTGTGGGTTTTAGGATCGCACACACTTGAGACCTCAAACAACACTGAGGCTCTAACTCAGATCTGGGACACTTTAGATCACTTAAGGACATTAAATATTTTATGTCATTGCCATCATTCAGTAGAAATAAGCTTCCTGCTCCCCTTTCTTGCCTAAAAAGAGAAACCACATCCTTTTTTTTTGACTACAGCTGAATTGAGAGCAAAAGGAATGGCACAGGAAGGAAAACAGCAACCCTCATTTCTAGGGTCAGGGCCCAGGCTTTTAGTGCTTTCTGAACATTGTACAGAATATCTATCCTTTTAGAATGCACTCATCTGAAGGGTGCCATTCCTTTAAAACAGGCTCCTTGTGATAAAGTTTGGATTCCTTGTTGGTAGCAGCCAAATGATGGACTCCTAACAAAAGGAGAAAATGTCCCTGGAAGGAAACACTGGGTTTGTGACTCCAGCTTTGCTTTAAAGCAAAGCCAGCACTGCAAGGACCCTGAGCCAGGCTCAGAGGCAGGTGGGGAGATTGGCTTTTGGCTTGAACAGCCAAGAATTTCCCAACCTTTTTATCTGCTAAGAACCTGGTGTTTCCTGATGATAGCACAGAGGGGAGAAGCACTTGGATCACATGGAATTGCTCAGGACTCCCCTTTGAAGGAGGGTGGCAGAGGATGCCAGGGCTGTTCTCTCACTGGGAAAGCCTCTGATGAAAACAGAGGGGCTTAATTTAAACAGGAGAGCTTATGGCACATGGGACCAGAGATAAGGGAAGCTCCAAATGCTTCAGTACCAATTTCTTAGCTGGGAAAAAAAGGATGTGGACCATGGAAAACCTCAAAGAGGACTTGCCTGGAGCCCTGCTCAGAGCTGGGAGCACAGCAGGGCTCAGGACAGCTCTGCCTCAGTGTTCCCAATAAATCATTTACCTGCAAAAAAATACCTCCAAAGGCAGTCTCAACAGGATTAATTGGTTCATCCAAACAATTACTGATGGCTCCAGGCAAAGTCCTGCCACAGCATTGATGGGAGCTGCCTCAGCACTGTGATGCTCCAGCAGGATCCTCTGTCCTGTCCTTTGGAAACCTCTCCTGGATTTCCTGAGAGCCTTCCAGAGCTGGAGAGCTCCACACTCACCTCAACAGCTCAGACAGCTCTAGGCACGCTGTGAAAGCCAAACCTTTGTCCTTTAAATAGTTGTCCCAGCTCTCTTTCCTCCTGGCTGGACTCAGTGGTCCTGGATGTATTTTCCATCATGAAGGGCTCTGTGATTCCGTGGTTCTTGGGCAGGAGGGAAAACACAGACCACCAGCACACAGCTGGTGGGTTTTGCACTTTTTATCCAGAGGGGTTCAAATTTAACTGTTTGTATTTGTATTTTTTTTCATAAATATTTACATTGAACCATTTGTCTTTGTATGGCTATTTAGATGTTTGTATTTAACTGTATTTTTGCTTAAATAGTTGCACTTAACCATTTGTATCTGTATTGATACTTAAATGCTTACATTGAACCATTTGTATTTGTATGGATATTTAAATATTTATATTTAACTGTATTTTTGCTTCAATATTTACATTTAACTATTTGTATTTGTATTGATACTTAAATGCTTACATATAACTTTGTATTTGTATTTTTTCTCAGATACTTACATTTAACTGTTTGTGTTTGTATTTTTTCTTAAATGTTTGCATTAAACCATTTGTATCTGTACTGATACTTAAATGTTTGTATTTAACCGTTTGTGTTTGTACTGATACTTAAATGCTTACATATAACTTTGTATTTGTATTTTTTCTCAGATACTTACATATAACTTTGTATTTGTATTTTTTCTCAGATACTTACATTTAACTGTTTGTGTTTTTCTTAAATACTTCACTTAAATACAATACATTTAACCGTGGGTATTGGGGCAAGGCTGGAGCTGGTGTTTGGGATCAGCCCTCTCTGGCACGGAGCACCAGAGCCTCCCCCACCTGATCATTCCTCCACACATTCCCCATTTCCAAACCCTGAAAATCCTCTCTTCTACCCGATT
>VWYO01025637.1:3456-14690 GCA_013400275.1 Rhadina sibilatrix
GTATCATACAAAGTGCAAGTGTTTCTGGAGTCTCTAAGAATTTAAAATCAGGGTGCATATAAAAGAGAATTAGAATCATAGAATCATGGAATGGTTTGAGTTAGAAGGGACCTTAAAGGTCGTCTAGTTCCAAACTGTGCTTTTAGTTTGGAACTATGTGATTAGGGTTGGTTCAGGGCCCCATCTAACCTGACCTTGAACACTTCCAGGGATAGGGCATCCACAGCATCTCTGGGCAATATGCTCCAGTACTTCAGCAATCTCTGAGTAGAGAATTTCTTGCTAACATGTAATCTAAACCTGTCTTCTTTCAATTTAAAACCATTATCCCTTGTCCTGTCACTATCTGACTATAGACTATCCCTGCTTTTTTAAGACTCCTCCAGGCAGTAGAGGAGTTGACCTGCCACAGATAGGGAATATCTACTGTAGAACTAGGGTTTTAGCCATGTGTTATGGCCTTGCCTTTTGAAGAGTTTGTCTGGGTAACTTTTGCTAAACAGAGAACTGGTTTCCCCTGTATTGTAAGGCAACTTCAGATTACTAGTTCTTACTACTAGATTTAATCTGGTGCTGGATCACAAACTTGTTGATTCTCATGTAAAACTTCCTTATCCTGCCTCTGTAAATATTATTGAGAAAAGAATACAGACATTATCAAAATAACTACTAATTAGAAAATATGGTGTCAATGGATGAGGATGTACTGGCATAATTTTATCTTCCACATCTTCTGATGTATAGAACCTTTTCTTGTTCTTTCTCTTTAACAAATATAATGCTGTTTCTGTTGTCTTGATTGTATGTCAGTGATATCACTGGCCATTTTTCCTAACTTCTGAGAGCAACACTGAGGATTCTCATTGCCATGGCAACTTTTGAAATCCTTAAAATATAATGTATCACATTATATCACTTTTCTTAGGAATGAAGTCCTGCAAAATATATCAGAAATTTCATATTGGTTGCATCTTACTGCTAGAATAGTCATATAGTTATGCACAAAGTAATAGATAATCTTAAAAAAAAAAAAAGAGCTATGAGATTAGGTTATCAGCTATGTGTATTTATTTTTAGAGGTATGTTTTCATTGTAATGTTTGAAGACTATTGGAATCACAACTACCACACTCACTCTTTAAATATACAGAAGGTTGTGAAGGGGGGAATTACAGTGGTGAAGAAGGCAGAGCAACAGTAGATGGAAGGCAATTTAATACTACAAATTCTCTAAAATACTTTAATTAATCTCATTGAATCACATTTTCTTCTCTAGCTGTCATGATTTTCAATTATGTGATTTAGAAGCCTACATAATGCTCAAGTGGGAGCACATTAAGGTATGACCATAATTAAGACTCAGATAAGTAAGTGTGTAAATAATGTATTCATATGCAAAACCTCATCACTGCTTTATTTTACCTGATAGGCATGGGAAACAGGCTTTCCTAGAAGGCCTAATGTCCCTTGCATCAGAGGTGTTGCAGCAAGCAGGATTATCAGATGCAGCCAGAACTGCAACACTCAGTCACTCCACACATTCACACAGGGTCCCTGTGGGACCTGAAAGAAGGGGCTTTACACAAAACTAAGCACAGAGAAGTACAGTGCTTGGAAGGAAGAAAGAAAACAGTATTGGGTGGTAAAAATACTGCTGTAGACAGTAAATAAAATTTTCTTCTTTTGATGAATACTCCTACAATATTATCTCATGCATACCTCTTCTGTTGTCAGTTCCTCTATCTGTCAGTGTTATGCTGTCATAAACTAAAAGCAGGAGCATGCAAAGATGAAATTCTCTGCCTAATGTCTGCCATCAGCATTTGAGAACCATTATTTTCAGAGAGGACATATCTTAGTAAAGATATTTACTAAGAAGTAAATTCTTAGTAAAGAATTTGTTCTTCTTAGTAAAGATATTTACTAAGAAGAACAAATGAAAGAGTAAAAGGAGATCTAATGCTCTGTGTGTTGTAGCAGTGCCATATAGCAGTCAGTTTTCAAATACTCATTATCCAAGCATTTTTATTCTGCAGTCTAGTGAGAAGCAAATTATACTTCTTCATCTGGTTTCTACAAAAAAGGCTGAGAGGATTTGAATGTATTTGCGGGGAGGAACTAAAATTGCTCCAGATTTCTTCTTGTCTTTGTAATTCTTCCTCCAGCTGTGGCTTTAATTAGTTCTGCAACAGCACCACTGAGAATCTATCCTTCAATGCCAACATTTGAACATTATAAATGTACATGCTTTTGCATGTAAAGAAAATAGATTTACAAAGATGGAACTTCTTTCTAAAGTTGTATGTAATTTTGGACTTTGCGATGATTTCAGCTGCAACATTTAAACTATCAGAGAATTTCATCTAAATAGTAACAGAATCTTATCCTTTCTATCCTCCATCTGCAGATATATACAATATCAACATACAAATACTGACTGCCAAGTACTTCCTGGATTTGTCCTTCTCATATTTAGGGGGCATTAGGGGGCATGCCTGACTGACAAAATAAATAGCAGTAGACAAACATTATGAAATAACACTTTTAATATTTTTTTATACAAATTCAATGTAGCGATGTTTCATTGTTGTTAATAATATTATACTCTAGTTTTATTCCAATGTGTCATTTCCATGACATTCTTTCAATGAGACCCCGTTATGAAAGAATTTAGCCCAGAATCCCCAAGTACAGTAAGAAAAGTTTACATGCATTTCAAAATTGTCCTAGCTAGTTAAAAGACAAATCTCATATGGATTAGATAAAAAAGCTCAAAAAATAAGTACTGATTTACACATCTAAGAGGTACCACTAGGACACTGATAACTCTGTCTGCTTCTTGGAAGTCTCTAATTCCTTTACCTGAGTTTCAAAACTGTTCTATAACAGTTACTCAATGAAACAGTAAATGTTTAACAATACTTATGTGTTCTTAGAAGGCATTTGTAGCCTCACTGTAGAGAATTGTTTGCAGCGCATATGGGCTGCACAGAAATGATGGCAATAAGGAACCTCTTAGTTTTAAATATAGAAAATAAAATTCTGTCCTGGTGTGCGGAGGGCATGGAGTGATGCCTACAACTGATACTTAGCATCACATCAAGGAAAGGGAAAGGTATAAAGAATGTCTTGGCCTTCTCATTTCTATTCTCTTTTTATAAAACTGTTATTATTAGTTGTAACTACAGAGTTATAATAATTGAATCATAAAATCAATTAACTTGGCAAACTTCTCTCTAAGCTATTTCATCCAGTCTTCTACTGACCACAGGGCTAGCACTGAAGTTTGATCAAATTTCCCAGGGGCTTCATCATTGAAGCTTTGAGCATTTAAGAGAGTGAAGATTCCATGAAAGTTTAGGGCAGCTGGTTTCTGTTCTTACTCATCGTAATTGTGTTATTATTCTCTTGTGTTTCCTTGTAGTATACTAAATACAAGTTTGTGCAAACTGTGACTGTTTTTTCTTTAATCACCATGAATGGCTGGGAAGAGTTCAGCTTTACTCTCTATATCCTTTCCATAGGTAGTTGAATACAGTAATTGTATATTTTTCCCCTTATCCCTGCTATCCAGACCTGTTCACTTACCTTCCTCACCACGTCTCAGCAAGACATTCCTCCATTCAACTCCCACCAGTTTCTTACTGTCATTGGAAAAGTTCTGTGATTTAAAGCAGCTGCATTAATAGTCTGAAGCGCCTGAGATAAAAGCCAGTCTAGCAAATCTAATATGCCCCACTGAGGAAGTTAACACATTAACTTGGGCTAATAAGCCCCACTGAGAAATGGAATGCATTAACTTGGGCTTGATTCTGTCCAATACAGTTACACAACACAGCTTTCCAGTTTTTCCTGCACCTAGGTCTGCAGAAGTTTTGACACTGCCCAGCACCCAGCAGGGTATGAATTGTTGCTGCTGTAGTTCAACAAGCAAACCTACAACTCTTTGTCAGAAGCTGGTATCCTTTGAAGGTCTGGCTGTTTGAAAACAGTGAATGTTCTGGCTTTATACATAGCTGTTATAGCCTCCTTAGCTAAATTAAAGCCAAACCAGTTACCCTAACCCCTTTGCTGGTTGTATGACATATAAAATTGTCTTTCCTTTTAAAGAACTGTTTTGCAGCTCTTTTATCACTGAAGCTGGCATGAGGAAAGAGGGAGATAGACTGTGCTATTTTAGGATAGCATACAGGGATATGCATCATATTTTGATCCTCTGGGTCTGAAGAAGTATCTAAATCTATTTGCAGTGCTTGGCTAAGTTATCTGTACTCTATACCAGTACAACATACTGCCTTAATGTGTTAAAACAGAGAAAAACTTCTCTTTAAAATGAAGATTTGTTTTAGCTGCTGATCTTTTTTTTTGGCCTTAATATGAAAATATTCCTTGTGGCATTTGTCACAGGTATTTTCTTATAATCTTCTTATTTCTGCTATCCCCTAAGGGCAAAAGAAGAGATGTAATGAAAGCGAAGGAGTTATCTTAAAAACGTGTTTTGACAAACAGTGAAAATGTAAGTCAATGTACAGAGGTAAAATATGGAAGTGTCAGTTGTCAGGTTCTCCTGAATATAAATATTTTTAGCCTTCATGTACTGAGAAATTTAGTTAATAATACTCATTCCTTCAGCCACTTAAGGTCTTTTTCAGCCTGTTTCTGCTGAATGCTGTTCCAGAAAATATTTCAACTCCTGTTTTTTCCCTTAAGAGTTATGTCCAATATAAACTCCAGTTTTGTAAGAGCTCTACTTTAATAAAAGGATTTTTGTCACACTTTTCTTATAGGATTTTGTTATTAATTTCCATTTTTAAATCATTAAGCAAAATTACTAAATAGAGAAAAAAACCCAGTGTTTTCAATAAAATATAGTGTCAGCATTTGTAGGAATGTGTCATGCACACACAATTGCTATAACTACAATTTATAGGACCTCTAACAAATAACTTTCTCCCTCTGGTATTCTCCCCATTTTGCCCCAGTCATTGATTAATGTACAGATTGCATTGTGCTTGGAGTCTATTAATTGTGTCTAGTTGGCAATAGCCAGGGGAGGTAGATCATGAAGTCTGAAGAGTCCAGGTGTTAGGCTTGCCAACAACACCAGGGGGTGAGTGTGGTATTTGCTGAGGGAGAGAGAATGGAAAACATGGCAGGAAAATGATGAAAAACAGAGAGAGAAGTGTTTTACAGTAGCAATGGCTTCTAATGTGTGTCAAATTCACTTTTATAACCTTGTGTTCCTCATAAGACTCTTCAGTGTCACTTCTGGACTGAACGCTCAGACATTTATTAATCATATTTTCACAGTACTTCTGCCAAAACTCTAATAGGTTGTAAATGCAAAAATACTGAATAATAGGATTTTTTTTTTCTTTGGTTTTAAGTTTTTGCTTGTGGAGAGCTTTATTTGGCCAGGATGACAAGCATGCATGTTTCTAGAATACTGAAGATGATACTTTTCAAAACATTAATTCTTTACCTTTTATTGTTAGCACAATTTGGATTAATTACTAGAGAGAAACATTGTACCGAGCACTGGTAAAAATCCTGGTGGTCTAGTCATATTTGAAATGCAGAGCATTTTTGTATGCTCTTACATAGCTCTTCCTATAACTCAAGTAATTTTAATAATTTTTTTCTTTTTCTAATTTGTTGCATGAATACTTTTGATGGAATTAAGTAGCAAAGAAACTTTAGTGATCTTAAAGTACCTTCAATATTTCACTTTTAGTCTATCTAAAGCTTGATCTATCTGTATGTACAATGACTGAAAAAACCTTTTTCTATGAAGATATGAGAACTCAAAGTTTACTTGCATGTTCTGATATTAGTAAATACAGTTATATTCAATAATATGTAAAACTAATTTTAAATTTAACTGCATAAAAGTATATACTGGAAGCTAATAATTGTAGCTGGTAATTGAAATTCTCTTATATTGTCCACAGAAAGATATAAATACTTTGTACAGAAGTTGTCAAAAATAAGTGCTGTATTTAATTTTAAGTATTTTAAGAATAAAAAGCTTCTTTAAAATATTCTGAGAGATTTTTGAACATCCAAAGAAAGACAGTGTTGTATGTGTGTATTTATGTGCTAGCTCCACATTAATTATGCAATAACATAGACAAATGGCATTAGGAGAAACAATAGTTTTTTCTAGGGCTTCTGTAAGTATTTTTACATGCTACTCATATGAGTAAAAATTGTAAGCTTCCCTGTTCTAATGTTTTCTTTCTTAATGTTCTGTTTTCTAGGTAAGTACTCTCTGTGTTTTTCCTCCTAACATTCTTCTCTGCCTTCTCGAAGTTCAATGAAAGAGGTAAAAATCAAGACAACAAACATGAAGGTCTATTTGGTAAGATTTTACTTTGGTTTACATGCTCATCTACTTCTTTCTTCTCTAACTGAAGCAATGCACTCGTTACAGAGGATTAGTTTGTGAATTGAATTGTGAGAGAACCCATTCAGAGTAACTAAATTCATGAGATGCTGGTGGCGCTGTCAGGCTGCCCAGGTGAACTGCAGGCAGCACTCCCTCCTCTCCGGGGTCTAGGGTCACACTATTAGTGTAAAAGGCTTTTCTCTTTCCTGTAAGACTGAAATACATATACAGAGAGTTCTCATGGCAGAAATATCTATGTTTGAAAGTTATTTGGCTCATATCAAAGAAGGAAGACGCTGCCCTTTTGGAAAAGGTGTCACACAAGGTATCTGAAGCAGTAATGAGGCTCTTACTAAAAAGTACAACTTGGTCTTGCTTCCTTGAAGGGAAACAAGGCAATTACAAGGCAATAGCAAAAAGTGAAAAATAGGGGAAAATGCCTATAACTGTGGTTCTCCTTAGTTTGTCTCACAACCATTTGATGAAGCAGTAGAACAGATGGCCTTCTGAACTTTTCCAAAATGTGGCTGTCTGTGCTGAATTGAAGCTATTTATGACATTACTGACAGCTTCCATTGTAGTTACAGTTACAGGAACGCAGGATGCACCCTTAGCAAGGCTAGGGCTGATAACTTTTAGTTAGAAGGCCAAGGAGAAGCAAAAGAGAAACAGCAGAGGAGGAGACTGAGTATAATTACAAGGAAAATTACACAAGTGAATGTTTTTACAGCAGAAACATGAATCTCATGCACCAGTGCTTTTCAGGGCCTAACTAAAGATATTTGAAGTGGTGATGCCCTTTGGAATCATTCTCCAAATCAGAGTTTGGAAAGCTTAGTGGTGCTAAGGGGATTCCACGGGTCCTGGACATGACCATGGAAGGCTGACATGCTAGCAGAGATGAATCTCATCTATCTACCTGACCTTTGTAGCACCAGTGTCAAACTGGTAAATGCTCTAGGACTCATATTGGCTTAGGAATTTTTACATGTTCCACTTCAAAACTCAAGAACTTGTGCTTGCTAGACACTGAAGCTTTTCTGACACATCTGAAAAATAATTATTAATTTTAATCTTGTATGAATTTAATTTTTCCAATTATACACTGCCTACATTAAATTTCATTATATTTTGTTCACACACATATTGATATGCAAACTCACATAAGTACATCTGAAACTGTGGTTAAAACTTAAATAAATTATTTTTGAGCTAGATAGTTTGGAAAAAGAAAATTAAAACAGCTCAAAAAATTTACCTGATTCAAAGGCTGAAAAGGACAAGACTAAAGAGTACTTACTGCAATTTTTGAAATGATGGGTTAAGACCACCCTCTTGATTAAAAGTTAAAAGAATAAAAGAAATATTTTCATATTTCCCTCATTTTAAAGAATATCTAGTTCAGGTTTTTAACACCTAAATAAACACCTCAGACATAGAGGAATGCCTTAAAAAGTTACAGGTTACTGAAAATATGAGATTGTAATGTTTATTGTAAATGCAAACTTCTGCCTGTTGTACATAGCTAAATTATTTAATCTAGCTGTAAAGATCAGATATTCCTCAATTAAAAGAAAATAAAATAAGTTTAGAGGAGCAACAAGAACAACAAAACAACAGCCACACATATGGCTGGGTTTTTTTCAAATTTTAGGTGTTCATTTAGTGACATTTTGGTGAGTCCACATAGAGACTCTATACTGAGATCTTTAAAACTTCTGCATTTGTTTTGAGGATATAACAGGGAGAAAAATAATGTCTAAGATTATGATAAAGATATATTTTTAAAGCTTTTCATAATAGTTGTTATCGTTCAGATGTATAGGAGATAACACACTTCAGGCAAAAAGAAGGTTTGATAAGGACCATGTTATCAAATCAACCTGTAGAGTGGAATTATGAGGGTTTTAGCATAGCAAGTGATTAGCTGGAGAGGGAAATTAGAATGTTTACTAATGCTTCATTATAAGGAGTTTAAAAATTCATGGAAATTGTTTCTAGATTTTGCTGCTCAAGATACAAAATAGTATATCTTGTTCTGAGTTATCATGGAATAGAAACTGTCTTTCAAAGTTACTTTTTTTTGGGGTGGGGGGAAACACCTCTTTTGCTCTGCACTTCCGTTTAAGAAAAAAAAAGGCAAAACCTTTTAAATAAACAAATCCTGTAAAGTTTTCAACACTATGTTCCACCGTATTTTCCTTCAGACTAATGCATTGTATGTAAAATATGTAATTTTGTGTATAGATAAATACATAGAAAACACACCCGTGATTATGTGTCTATTCCATGCAACTTTAAAATTCTTGTAATTTTAAACACCCTTTGAGGGAGAGGAGTAAATTCTGCAGTATGGTAAAAATCAGACATGACACATGGGCCTGGCAACCTCTTATTTTCTGGTGCTAGCAGATTGCATAATGCTATATGCTTTCTGACAGAAAATTAGGTTGAGTTTGACTTTTGTGAGTTTTTTGACAAGGAGCTTGTTGAGAACTGCCTATTGTGATCTCTGTATTGTCATTCTCAAGGCACAAATAATAGAAACATTCATAAGAGGAACCATTCCACTTATAAGAGGAAGGAATTGGGCTTGGAAGGTAGAACAAGTTTCTTTTGTACCATGCAAAATACAGAAACACATATTTCAAGCAAGTAAGATCTTTTATTTATTTCTGCAGGGATCGTTCAACTGTGCAAATTGTACTATTTAGGTAATATCTTGTGTATACACATAGTATCTTACAGTACCTCATGCATGCACAAGTGACAGTGTTGACAAATGGTAATGGCAAACATAATTGTATTCTCATAAACACAGCAAGTTGAAATAGAATGCAGCCTTGCCTTGGAGTTGTTTCTAATTTTTAATTTTTTTTAACTCAGTCCTTTATGGGTTTAAATATTGATATTTTACATTCTAGCCACTTCTGCTGATGTTTTCCTAACACGTTTCTTTCAAATCAATTTAATATGCAGCTGTTCTTTCTGCTGGAGGAAAACTGTATGCAAATCATGTATTTAGTAGCAGAATCTTATTGACTTAAAAGCTTGAGTTTGTTTTGTTGTTGCTGTTGTCCTTTTTTTTTTTTTTTTTAATGAAATCTTTGTTGTCTACCATACAGTGGGTTTTTATTGGGTTTTGAATGCACTTTCTTTGTCATCCCCAAACTTGTTGCATTATAGTACAGACACAGAATTAAGCACTGAATGTGTTCTTCGAAAGACCAAATAATCTTCTAACAAGGTGTTACGGGAATTAAAGCTGTGAAGTCATAAGGATGGGAGTAGTAAATTGTTGTTTTGGAGCAAATGGGCTAATGAAAGAGGAGTGATCATGGGCAGCGTGTGCTGCAAATGATGACAGCAGAAATGGAAATGTACCTGGTTTGTGTTGTTACAGCTAGGATAAGCTCAAAATCTTTGTTCTTATCTCAGTTTGAGGCAAGTACTCTCACATGTTTAAGATAACATCAGACAACTATGAGGTTATTGCATACTTTCCATATTTGGAATGCATGTAAAATGACTAACCTAGTTTGCTCAGACTCCTGCATAATCCTTATACAAATAAGTCTGCACTATAGAGCTAGATGACTGTGGTACAGTGACCCTCTTGCACATAGAAAATACAAGATCTCTAGAAGGAAATTACAGGACTTGTTAGTTTTGGTTTTGTGAGTGATCTGAGGGTAGTAATCCTTTGGTAAATTTTTCTAAATCACTCACCTTTTTGAGGCCAGAAAGGTAGCCTGTTTCCTGACTCTTCTACAAGTTTTGTGCTTTTACTTTCTTTTGTTTTGGACCTGGAACAAATAAACATAGTCTAGCATACCAGTCTGCACCCTGTCATCAGAGATGCACAGAAAACTTTCAGCACTGTTGGGTGGACGTGGGCTTTTTTGTCTTTCTCTCTGCTTTTTCACCCATCACAACCTGCCTTATTTTATTAGCATGACTCTACTCCCCATTTTCTCCCCTGTTCCAGATATCCTTTGGGCTCTGTTTGTTGTTCCCAACCTTGTCATTCACTGGTGCCTTCCAGAAAACAAAACAAAAAATTGTCCTGTGTTTGCAAATAATTAAGTCCTCTAAAAAGTGAAAAACCATATTTTGAGATCTTATGTGTTGTACACATAAATTGTACACCACTATAATTATCATGATGCTATCGTGCAAAATTTTACTCTTTCTTCTATATCTTAGCCTTTTTTGCTTCAGGAATTTGGCACAGAAGTCACTTTTCAGACGGAAACCCTTGTGATTCTGGTGGTTTTTAGTTGCTGGTGTTCTCAACAGAAAATTCCATCATATTCTGAAACTGTATTTGGATGAGACCATGTCTTGTTCCGAAATGGAACTATGATGTACAGTGACTACATCCAGAGTGCTAATTCACTCTGTGCCCATGTAGTGCTGAGGTCTGATTTCACATCATTATGACATCCAAAAGCCTCCACTGCAACCGACTCTGTTACATGGTTTGTTCCAAAGAAAGTTTCTCTTTGTACTCTGTTCCTTCCTCAGCCTTAAAATCAGTTCCCTGTGATTCATGAGCAGTCTCATTTTGGCCTTTGTCAAACTGCTCTGCTTACATTACTTCTTTCTGAAGTATTCTTTTCTAAATGGCTACTTCCTTAACTGGAAACACGCAAAGGTTTTGAGTAAAATAATGTCTAAACCTCCCTAAAGGACTATTCACAGCAACATCAGCTGAAATCAGTTACCAAAGGACCTTCAAAACTCCACTGAAATCAAGGTATTAATTAATTGGTAACATCTGCAAAATTTTAATTTCATCCATGCTTTATTGTATCAACAACTACAGAGAGTCTTCTCTGTGATTT
>VWYO01025646.1:0-31582 GCA_013400275.1 Rhadina sibilatrix
TGCCCTGTTTATTTATAACACTTTCTCTCAACAATCCAATACACTTCCTTCCAAAAATTTTAAATCAAGAATCTATAACACATACATTCATTCATTCCCACTTACTCAATTTTATTTCTTCAATGAGCATTTCTCACTCACACACACCTTCACTCACAATGAGACAATACAACCAGACAACACAAGAAAATGGTACCTTTTCTTTCTAATATTTTACCTGTAGGTGTTTAGCTAACCTAGATGCTCTTGGAATTATCACACTTTTAAGCTTTTTCAGTATTTCTCAACCTGACTGCCGTTTTAAAGTCCAGGTGTCTTGAACTTTACACCTCCGAGCTTTTTGTGATTTTCCTCAATCTAGCAAAAATATGTATATAGGGCCCTTTTCTTTCCCATCTTCCTAGTAGATTGTCTCAGAAAAACTCTCAGCTCCCTTCCTTCAAAGAGGTCCAACTTTTTTTTCCCTGGGACCCCATCCCAGCCCTGGGGGTCTCTCTCACTTCTTTTTTTATCTTTCACTTCGTCTTGTTCCTGGCTGCTTTTCTCAGGAAAAGACAGAACCGCAGTACTAAAGACTACTGCACTTGCTTCACCAGTCTGGAAATATCCAGCTGATGTCTGTCTCACTCACACACCTCACAAACCCCCTTTAACCCACTCCCCCGAGGAAATACTCACCAATCCTTTTTCTTTCTCAGGTCTTTGTGCACAAGATTTTTATGGAGCATAAAACACACACCGTAGTTTGGGAGCCTTTTCCCCTTCCTTTGCTTATAGCTCCTTTTTGTCTCCTTGAGTTTTTACCTGCAATCTCCAATTCCCACCAGGAGAAGCAAAGCTTGGGCCACCAAAAACCAGGCAGGCACCCCCCTTCACTCTTGGATCACCTGGGGTCTTCAGAGATGAGATGTATATCCTGGATGATGCCCCCAAATTGTGAAAAACAAGGTTCACTTTCCTGGTAAATTTTAAGAAATAGGTTTAATAAAAAGTAAAGACAATTAGGAAATAGATTAAGCAAAGGAGTTTACAGCCAGATGACTTGGCATTTAGCCAAAGACACAACTTTAACAAAAGAGCTTGTTCCTTAAAATATCAGCCTGTTGCATATGTATAAATTCACATGCATGATTCAAACATTCCTTTTGGGTAAGATTTTCTTTTGTTCAGTTTCATCTCCCCCCCAATCATTTTACCTGGTAGATCCATCTGTCCATTCCATCTATCATATGTCCCATAAATTCTTCTCCCGAGGTTTTGGTTATCTTCATTTGGATAAGATACTTGATGACAGAGGTTGAATATCTTTTTGGTCAGCAGTCGTCATGCAGAAATGCAGAATGAGTAGGGACCTTCTGGTTTGGCCAGTTTGGATGTTACAACAAAAAACCCCAGTTGTTTACTTTTTAACACTATGTTACAATCATAAAAATATACATCATATTTCTAAACTCTGTTAATAAAAGAAAATACAGTACAATCTTCCCACATTATACATATAGTATTTGCAAAAAATCAACTATATAATATGCATTTATAACGGGGTTATATATTAAAGGGGAATCTTAGGTATTAAGCATTCCAAGAAGTCTGTACCTCTCAAGTACCTCAGCAGATGGGGAAAGAGAGAGGGAAATGCGAGCAGGAAATCAGGATAAATAGGAGGCCGCACCCTCTAGCAATTAGAGACCCCAGGGGAAATGTCCCAGGGCCTCTCCCTTTATTAAAATAAAGTAAAAGGACTCCTCTCTCTCCTTTTTTGGACATAAACCTCTGGAATTGGTGGATTAATATCCCTAACCAATACTAGTGAAGTTCATGTCTCAGAGCAGCCCACATAGTCCATCTACCACAATGCCATTTCAAAGCCTGACCTCTACTTCCTGCCTTGTGCTGGAGATGGTGGCCTTTCTCTGGTGCTGTGATAATTTCATGTGGGTTGCCCACCTGAGTATATGCACCTGCATGAAACTGATCAAAAGGTCATTCTTTTAGCACACTTTTGTGCTGTCCTGTAAATAAGTGCTCCCAGTGTAATCTTGTTTTTAATCTGGTCCGTGTCAGACATCTACATGTCTGATGGTCTAGGAAACACTTTGGGTGTTGAATTCTGCCTGGAGGTGTTGTACCCGAGGTAGCAAACACAGCCTTTTGCAGTAGATACACACTGTAATTGCTGGTTCTGTTCCTTAAACACTGTATGCTCATCTTACTGGTCTTCAATTTTAACTCCTCATTGAAGTAGCAATCATTCAGTATCCTCTGTTCTGGAGATTTCAGACCTGAACAAGCTGATGTGGCAATTTAGGGAGAGCTTCAGGAGACAAGGGTGCAGGGTGCTGGCTGACAGGGCATTAGTAATAAATGTTCATACTGCTATCAGTCTGTGGCAAATGATGTCCGCCTGCTGCTTTTTGCATAATAGACAACATCCCTGAAATTTAGAAGTCCATGAGTGTTCTCCTGGTTCTGCAAATTTGGTGAAACCAAGGCGAAGATATTGTGACATTAGTCAGATAAATGACTTCATCAGTTCACTTTACCATTTACTTTTTTGTCCTGAGGAGCTGCTGGGTGACAGGAGAGGGAACTGTGATTTTTCAGCTGCATAGACCTGGTTAAAAGACTTACAGTAAAATTAATGGAGAAAATGCAGTAAATCCAGAATACAAGCCCTGAGGATTTTTATCTACTGTTTAAACTATAAAGAAAATTACTTCACCATTAGTCACATAGCTCTGTGACATACAGGTGAGAGATACAATTGTTACATTTCATGAAGCATATTCACTGAGCTGTATGTATTAAGGGTTATTGTTTACAATTGCAAAAACCCAACCAACCAACAACAACAAAAAAATCAAACCAAAAAACACCCCCCAAAACCCGAAACCCAACCCTCGCCTTGCAATTCTGATGTGGCAAACTACAAATCTGTTAAATTTCTTGCATCAAGTTCCTTGCAAGGAGGGACTACTCCTGTACCTGCAGCCCAGCACTTCAGCCATTCTTTGCTCCTTACTCTACCCATGCATCAGAAAGAAGGAGGATCTGTGACCAGCTTCAGCTGTTGCCTGGAGTTGTAAAAGAGTGACTGTCCTGGGGCCACCTTGCTTGGCAGAGCCCAGGACATAAAATGATGGTGTTGGGAGGGACTGGTCACTGGAAGCTGCATCCCACAGAATCTCCTCAAATCACCTGGTACACCAGGGAGTCCATGGAACCCAACGGGAGGATGTTGGGAAGAATCTTGAAAGAAATGAATTTACTGCTTGTTTCAAAGTATTCAGATCTATTGGACTAGAAAAGCAATTTGTTAGGAGCCTTGATTTGGCAAGCACTGAAAATTGTATTGTATTTTATTTATTACAAGCTGAAGGATATATATTGTTCTTTCTGGGAGATTTTGCTTTCTGTTTTGAGCAGAATTTCACAGAGTAATTACTTAATATAAAAAAAAAAAATCAGAGAGAGACCAAGATGTCTCTTTAATAAAAATGTTTTTCTTGAATTACTGCAAAGTTTGGGCAGGCTATATTTAAAGTGCAGATACAGAAATACCAGATTAGATACCCCTAACTTTCAGGATTTTACTCTTGTAGAAAACTGGAGGAACATTCACCAGGCTCAAAACAACCAGGTGGAAAGTGATTGGAGAACATGGAGAGCTCTGCCTAGGTGAAGTGGTGCATAGCACCTATACCCCCTTGAGCCTGCCCACATGAACATTTGAAATGCTAGCTGGTGGTCTGCACTGTAATGGGGAGCAATCCAGCTGCATTCTGGCTTTGTGTAAAGCTCAGGTGCTAGACAGACATAGGAGCTGAAATTAGCATAAACTCACTTGTGGGAGGGCCTTAGTGGACTGGAACAGATAAAAGTATGATGATTCATGTTGAATGCCATGCTCCACTACCCTGAATTTAAAAGCTGCTGAGACCATGCTAGACCTTAGAGTGGTAACCTTCTTTCTTTCTCCATTTTCTTTTCTTTCTTTCTTTCTTTCTTTCTTTCTTTCTTTCTTTCTTTCTTTCTTTCTTTCTTTCTTTCTTTCTCTTCTACTTTCTTCTTGAAACATATTTTAAGCCAGAGTGCCTTGTTCTATCTGAATGTTTTAGAGTCTGCTAAGTTAAGGTTTGCCAAGTGCCTTATTCTCTCTGAAAGTTCTAAAGTTTGCAAGTAAACTTGTTTCTTATTGAACCTCCTGAGAATTTTGTTGTTTTTTCAATGCACCATCTGTAACTATTTTCTTTGTCCAAATTGCCTGTTTTGACAAAGGTGTACAAAGGTTACATGAATCTAAAGGAAATTAATTTCTTCCTGTATTGCTTTTCACAGCCTGCTGGCTCTGTGTGAGCACGTGGTATTGGTATTGGTTATCAGGCAAGGAGTATTGAAAGAGATTGCTCAAGACTTTATCTTCTATTCAGCAACAATATGTGCAAAGTATTTATATCAGCATAACAACACAAAAATATCTTTAGCTTATCACCAGAGCTAATTGCCTCATGTATCTCCTCTGAAATGTGTATTTAGCTACTATGAATTCTTCTTAAGTCAGAGATTTGTGAATACTTGCTGTAAATATAGGTATAATTAAAAGAAAATAACAGTTTCTTAACAATAATGGAAAAATTTCACTGCTGCTTTAGGTTTTGTTTTAAACCTGTATCCACACTTAGGGATCAGGAAGAATTTTTCACTTGGGTGGGATTAGTGACTACTGTGTTTGGTTTTTTGCTTGACTGTTAATTTTTTTCTATGCCTTGAAAAGTGGACTGGGACTTGCTTTCTTGAATGTTATGAATATTTTCATGTATCAAAACTCCTACCAGTGCAGGGACCTGTGAAAAAAGGCATATTGTGTGTGTGTGGCTCTACGCAGATATTTACTATATGTAATATGCTAGTCAGAAAAGTTATGCAATATTAACATTTGAATAATGTAGTAAATGTAGTTTTTAACATTAAGTTTTAGTAAAAATTTGTGTGTAAGATATTTCTGTAGCTCAAGGGAAAGAGAAGCTGCTCAAGAGAATATTTCACAGAGATAAGATTTACAGCAGAAAAGAAAACCCCCCTTCGGATTCTTCAGACAGAAAGATGCATATCTCTTGGAACCCACAAAGACCAAACCCTTAAAATCCACAAAAGCAAGACTCCCTATGGAACCAGACGTCCCTAATCCACAAAAGCAAGACTCTCCTGTCCCAGGAGAGCTTAGCAAGGGACTCTTAGAAAACAAGTTTGTCTTAGATAAAGCATGCATAATTATGAAGTTTTGGGTCCTCAAAAAGGGAAAGATTTCTACCGAAAGTGGCTTTCTCCTGACCAGCATGAGTCCGGGAAGGAGGAAGGACGGTGGTCTAGACTACCTTCTTTGCCTTTATTTTCTCTTTATTTGTCCCGTCTCTGAAAACTTTTCAAACTTTTATTTGTATTAATTTTCTTTTTGTAACCAATTTTTATTCTTTATTAAATTCTCATAAATTTCAAAAAGTGAGTGATTGGCATTTATCACAGACCTAAAGTATCACTGCTGCCTTGGGTGTACCACCCTTGATCTCTGTCACTGTTCTCTGGACCATTGTACATTCAAGGCCTGCAGCTCAGTTGGGCATGTGAGATTGTCTAGTGACCTGAGGAGTGCAGAGCTATAAAGGCAGATGTGTCTTGAGCTAAATATCTATTTTTGCTGCCTGTGATTGTGAGGTTGTAGATCCTATGATCCTTACCAGTTGTCATATTACCATACCACTATGTGGTTGGGGTACTAAGAGCACTAAAATTGATCTTGTGTAGTGGTTTAGGAATGGTATCTCCCAATTTGGTACACTTACCAAAATTCCACTGGCAATTCCTTCCGTCTTGCTTCCAATTGGAAGCACAAAAGACAAAGATTACTGATTGAGATAAGGACAAGTTACTAGAAGCAGAAATGAGATAAAGAAACAAACAGTAGCAGTAACAGTTACAAAAGTGTACAAAGAGAGAGGTTGTTTTACACGAAAAATGCTCACCAGGACTCCGGCAATGAAAAACAATGGTGGACAGACCCTCTACTTGCCATGCTTTTCCCTGACCTCAAACCAGGCTCACTTTTTCCTTGGGAGCAAAAGTCCCTTACTTCTCCCCACTGATGATGCTGTGAGGTGGTATGGAATAACAACCTAGATATGTCCACATGGCTCCAGACACTGCTGCCTCATGGCTAATGGGAAAAAAAAAATTCTGTCCTTGTCAAAACCAGGACATCTTGTGAGAAGAAAAATGGTAAAGCTAAAACATTTTAGTAAAGCATTGTTTTGGAGTTGCATGAAGGAACCAGACTTATGTTCATGAACAGAATGAAACTAAATCGATTTTTTTTAAATCCACCTACTTCCTTGCTCCCCTTCCCCCAACACTAGGAATACCATTGTGTGTTAATGTGTGTAGGTACAATGAAGAAACAGTTCTCCTGACACACCAGTCCCTCTGCAGTCCAGGATGTTTATTTCTCTGCCCTTCCATTCTTCTGGATTCTTCTGTATTCCCTTGTTTCTCCTGAAATCATTCAGGTTGTCAGAATGAGGTTATATGATAACTTGGTTGCACATAGAATATTGTAGTAGCAGTCTCGTGGATAGTATTTCTGTGTTACCACACCTTGGTATCTGCATGGTACTGTGAACAACTGGGGACCTTTTCTGTTTTTTTCTGCCATTGGTATAATGTAACTCAGAGAAAAAAATTGCATGGCTGAAAGTATTTGGTGATTTAGGTGGTTTTCAGGCAATGCGTCTTTTGCTCCTGGCCCTTCTGAGTAGGCTTAGAACATGATGCCCATCAAAAGTAGGTTTATGGGGAGCAGCTGTCCACTTGATATTGCCAGACTTTGGATAGGCAAGGTGGCATGGAGGAGTCCTTGCTGTATGGGTACAGACAGCTCCAAACCCCTACATGGTCACTGATGCAGCAGTTCTGAAGAGCCAGTGGAACAGTGCTTACTATTTCCATCATGCAAGTGAAAAAATTATCTTGATCTGTCCCGGTACTTAACAATGTAGGGCAGGATTCAGCTCCTGTATAGCCACAGGCTCAGTTTTTAGGCAAACAGATAAATTAGTAAGACAGTGTTATATATTTTGAGAGCCAATTTCAATGAAAACAATTTATTGCCAACGAAAATTTCGGACAAGAAATTGACAAAGCCAAACAAAGCAATTGACAGAGCCAGCAAAGCAAGGAAATGGTGCGCACTGGGTGAAACCCCAAACGTGACCTCTACCGCGTCATGTCTCCCCGAGGTTTCAGGAGAGTCCAGGCCCAAGCCAGCTGGCTTTATACCCCTTCTGCTTGGGATGACGTGATCTTAAAATCATACATGTCCTGACTTGTCGCTCGGACCCTGGAAATTCTGGCTGCCGGTTTTGCTGTCTCAAAAGATTTCCTGTGTGAAAGGGATCCCCTGGCGATTTGATAAGATACCATCTCGGATTGGGATTGTAATTTCTTTGTCTCCCTCCCAGAGCTGAAGACGGTTCTTGTGAAACTTTCGAGGCCCTTTGCTCTGGGTGGGGGGGGATACCTTTTGGCTTTCCTATAAACTATACTTTTACTATAACAACGAGTATTATGAAAACATGAATTATTCCTTATTACAAACAGGCTCTTTCTGCATGCAAAGAAAAACAGTGTAGAATGATCCCATCTCTGGAGGTACTTACCTATGCTTCTTCCTGGTTATAGAGGGTGCCTACCTGATTGACTTAGGCTGAAGGCCTGCTTTTCAGACGGCTGGTATTTAAATGAAATTAATTGCTGTCTATGCTTCCAACCTACTGCAAAGGCNCCGAGGTTTCAGGAGAGTCCAGGCCCAAGCCAGCTGGCTTTATACCCCTTCTGCTTGGGATGACGTGATCTTAAAATCATACATGTCCTGACTTGTCGCTCGGACCCTGGAAATTCTGGCTGCCGGTTTTGCTGTCTCAAAAGATTTCCTGTGTGAAAGGGATCCCCTGGCGATTTGATAAGATACCATCTCGGATTGGGATTGTAATTTCTTTGTCTCCCTCCCAGAGCTGAAGACGGTTCTTGTGAAACTTTCGAGGCCCTTTGCTCTGGGTGGGGGGGGATACCTTTTGGCTTTCCTATAAACTATACTTTTACTATAACAACGAGTATTATGAAAACATGAATTATTCCTTATTACAAACAGGCTCTTTCTGCATGCAAAGAAAAACAGTGTAGAATGATCCCATCTCTGGAGGTACTTACCTATGCTTCTTCCTGGTTATAGAGGGTGCCTACCTGATTGACTTAGGCTGAAGGCCTGCTTTTCAGACGGCTGGTATTTAAATGAAATTAATTGCTGTCTATGCTTCCAACCTACTGCAAAGGTAGTTTAGAGTCCTGGGATGAGAGCTGCCAGTTGCAATACAGAGATGTAGCCCAGAGTAGGTTAGCAAGAAGTAGATGGCAGCCTATCTTGGTTTGAAAGACAGGTATCTGCCAGGGAAAAGCTGGAGTTTCCCTTGGAATGGAGAATGTAAACCTCCTCCCTCCAAATTATTATAATTTTGCAATTAAGGGCTTTCAGGCAAAGGTATGGGGATAGGAATAACAATTCTTTACTAGTATGTATAACAAGACAAACAAACAACAGCAACTACAGTATTAATAATGAACAGAACCAGGGGAAAACCTCAAGGGGGCTTTATTTGACAAAACTTGGGGCAGTCTGATCTCTTGAGAGCACCAGGCTCGAACGGTGGAAAAATCCCGGACTGGTGGATGAGGTCAGAAGCTCTGCTGGTGGTAGCTGGAGCGTCAGAGATGTCCTGGCAGGGCAGGGCAGGGCAGGGCAGGGCTACCGCGTAGCAAAAAGCCTCCATGCAGTGCCAAAGGAAACGGCGGCGGTGGGACAGGGCCAGCCCAGCAGGGCAGGAGGAGGCAGCTCAGAGCTCCGGGACACACGAGCAGATGGTGGAAGATTCCTCAGGACCGGACCCGGTGGTCACAGCGAAACTCCTCCCACAGCAAGCAGCAGCCTCCCGTCCTCTCTGCGATGCCAAGAGTAAGAGAAGCAACTCTCCCAGCCCTGTCCTTTACCTGCCCCAAAACTCGAGTTAACTACCCCTCCTGACTTCTGGCCACCTCTTTGTTTTGGTCAAGCACCCAAAAGCACCCAGTACTTCGTCTCCTAGCAACTTCATGGGGAAAATTCTCTAAGTAAAAGGAACAAACCTAACCTCCAACACAGCCAAATGGAATTATATTTTATGCAGGGTCTCTTATACTTGAAATAATATACAACATATCTGAACTAGTTTGCCGCATCGGATGTTTTAGAAAAGTGTGGGGTTTTATAGATATATTTAAAAAATCTATCTGGCAATTCTTGATACACTTGCTTTTCAAATAACTTTAAAAAATCAGATTAAAGGAATAAGATAAATGGAAATCTTGTTATGGCCTTTGACAACAATGGAATTCTCTTTATGAAAAATATGCTTGTTGAATCTCTGACATTTTAGTAACAGTAAGGTATTAGCTTACACTGTATATAAATCAAGGGAAGCTTCTCTTCAGTAGCTTAAATATGCTAATGATGAAAGCATTCATTATGGGAACCTTGTTTTTAATGATTCAGTGCTTTGATCAAAGAAATAAAATTAGTTAATATTGAAATGGAAGTAAATCTGCGACAAACATGTTGATGGTAGGTCTGATACCTATTGCTTATTTCCTGTAGCATGGCCTCCACACTGCTACTAACTACAGAGGGAACCCAGAGTGACTGCCCTTAAATTCAGCACTATACTATTATATATATACTTGAAGCAGATAACATGGAAACCTCTTCTTCTTCTCTCTTTCCTCTCAGAGTAGTATTTGCTGATCTAATTCTTCTGTGGACAAGGCAGCTTTGTGCTCACTTTCTCTCAAGAGATTGGGTAGAACAATGACCAGTGTATTGCACATGCTATAAAAAGTTGTTTGTGTGTATGCTATTGTGGTGTGTGGCATTGTACTATGTATATATTTAAAATCACTCTTCTGAGGCCTAATTTCCATTTAATCAAGTAGATCTGTATCAACACAGAAAACAGATAGTTCTGCAAATAGTATATATTCAGCACTCATTTAGCATGAGGTGCACTTTAATCTGGTCAAGACCCTTGGGTCTAGGAACTGGGTAGCTGTAGCAGGGAGTCTAGTTTTTAATACCTTTTGAAAGTTGTAGTTGTATCTCCTTTTACTTATGTTTGTATGATTGAAGGAGCAGCTGGCTTAGGGAGGGAATGGCTTGGAGCACCTGCGGGGAATTAGGTTTTCCATGTTACCTGGATGCTTCTTAATTTTTTAGATAACTTGAAGAGTGCGGCTTTTATGGTAACTCAAGTACATTTATTCAAATTTTGTTTTTGAATGCATCAAGTGTAAAAATCTAGCCATAAGTAACATCGCAATTTAGGTAAAAACAAGTATACACTCAAGGTATATGAAAATGGAGAAAAGCAATGCTCTCAACTCCTTTGGGAGGAAGGATACGTAATTAATTTACCATGTGGAGCTACAGTATGTTAAAAAGCCACATACTGACATGAGTAGGTTGGAATTCAGGACACTGGCTAAGAAGCTGTTCAAGCACCACAGTTCGGTTTTCCCTCCAGGCTGGAGGCAAAGGAGCAGATCTTGATTCTAAGAGCTAAGGCAACTTTTGTGAATCTGGTGAAGTTGCACTGATTTGCACCATCAAAAGATCTGCTTTCTAACTCTGTCTGTTGTAACATGCACTCAAGATTTTCACATCATAGATAAATTGTGTCAATTAATTCCTTTAGTAAAATGGAATACACTTGAAACTAAATTTGTAGAATAGGGAGGACAGAAGAAGAGAAAAAAATCAGGGTTGAGTGAGAGGACACACAGTAGTGGTATAATGTGTGAATTGGAAAGCAAGTTATGTTTCGATATTTATTTAACTGCCATTGTTGTTTAGCCCCAGCATGCAGCTGCTCACTCATTTCTCCACCAGTGAGATGGGTGAGAAAATTGGAAGAAAATGAGAAAACACCTGGACTGAGACAAAGTTAAATAGGTAAAGAAAAAGCCATGCACACAAGCAAAGCAAATCAAGGAATTCATTTACCATTTCTGATGGGGAGATAAGTGTTTAGCTATACACAGGAAAGCAGGGCTCCATCACACATAATGGTTAGTTGGGAAGACAAATGTCATAATGCCAGATGTCCCCTGCTTCTTCCTTCTTCCCTGCCACTTTCCAAAATAGTGAAACTGATCACTTTCCTTATCTTTCATTTAGGTAACATTTGACTTTCTGCTTTCTAAGTATAGTATGAATCATTCTCTGTGCTTTTGCTATCTTAGTGTCTTGGGTTGTGGAGCCAGGGGTGTATATTCTATTTTCATCTGTTAAAAGCAGTTGAAGAGATGTTTTTCTTTATCTCTTGTAACTCAAGGGGGGAGAGGCCTGACACCTTCTGATAATGGGCCATTAACACCTCCCCAGGCTATACCCTGGCATTCCATCATCCTATTGTGAGATGCATGACATCGCCCCCTGGCAGTGGGGGCAGGCGGGTGGGGGGGGCAAGCAGTTTTCTACCTGGATAAAACTCAGACACATGACATGAAAACTCAGACTCAGACATGAAAGCTGCTAGCTTCANAAGCCCTTGATTGCAAATTTATAATTTGGCAGGGGGTGAAGGGTTTACATTTTCCATTCTAAGGGAAACTCCAGTTTCCCTGGCAGATACCTGTATTTTCAAACCAAGACACTTATGAAGATCATTGGTGCTTATATGATCTATATGACCAGTAACAGACAAAATAATTCCTTAAAAATATTTTCTACTTGGATTATTTTCCTACCTTCTTTTGGAGAGGCAGCTACGTGATGGATTTCAGTAAACTGCATGAGTAGTCTTCATTGCAGAGGCTATATAGTGTCTATAAAGAGTAGCAACTCTTTTAAATTCCAGAACTATTGCCTGTACTTTTCATATCAAAAATAATTGTAGGTGCAAGTGTTGGAAATGTTATATGTAAGTAGTTGTTTTTGTTTCAAAACAATGACTTATTAAAAAAGCCCAACAAACCCTCACTGCTAGAAGCTGCTTTCTTAATGAACTTGTCTTATATTGTTGAACATCCAAATAAATAATAAGAAAGTTAACAAAGAAAAAGCTTTATTTTGCTGAGGATCTCCATTATGGTAGAACTAAGGGGAATTTAAATTAACTGCTGAATCAGTAGTCATTCTTACACATCCTTTGAACAGAGGGGATTAAAAAAAGCAGCATTCCTATCTGACAAGCTTTTGTTGAGAAACCAAGGTAGGGCCTGGTTTATACCTCAAACATGACCACATTTGCTGATAATTTATAAACCTTTAGGTAGTGCATTGAGCAAGCTTTTAGTAAACTGTGTGCTGGCTATTATTTTGATGGTAGTCTTCTTGAAACTTAGTGTCCAAGTGGTTTTGATGCAGACCAATACAAAACTTGATACATTTATGTGGAATTTATGTTTTTTTTTTTTTCTTGGGAGCATACTATTTGGAACATTTCAATAGCACATTTATAGTTTTGACATATATTACAAGAAAAAGAAAGAATTGCACAGATTTATGTGTACTGGAATCATTAATATGTTGACAGTGGTTTCTTAGATGCCTACTCATAAAACTTTGGCTTGCAGCTGCCTTCTTGTGAAAACTTTGTCAGCCTTGACTCTAAATTTTGCCTGTTCTTAGGATTTCACTGCCTTTTGCAGTGGATTGCTTGCATGTGCTCTGAGTCAATATCTCTAAACATTGCTAGGTAAAAAAACTACAGAGATAAGTTTAGAGACCATGATAAATGACAAGGAAAAGGAAGAGTTTGAAAGACTGTTTTGTGTGTGTGTATGCATGAACATTTTGCTCAGCTTATCAACATTACTGCTAAATTACCTGTTATTTTCCTGTGTCCTTCTTTACTGATAATTTCTAGTTCTGTGCTCTCAGTTGGGTCTCTAGACACTTGCTGTTTACATAAGTAGCAGATGATTGATGGTGTAATGTATTTGGGTTGATTTATTATATCTCGAATTATTAAAACACACTGCTTCTGTTTGAAGAGCTGAAATCTGAGCATAATTTGCTGCAAGTCAGAAATCCCTATGAGTAAAAGGAGCCACAGAAACTGGTTGCAGCATAGAAGGGAATACAGGGAGAATCAGTGGGTAGATAACAGCAAAATCTAACCTTTTATAATTGTTTTGTGTGCTACCTCCTACACATAAATTTGGCAGCTACAGCTGGCTTATTGACTTGGTAGTCTCATGCTAATTGACTGCCGGCTTTGGTAGGGGAGCCTCTAACCAGTTGAATTCTGAGCAGGCATGTAGGTAACTTGCCAATTAGAGTATTTGGGGGAGGAGAAAATTCTTGGGTACACGCCTCTCAGATCTGGCTCCCTGTAAGATGTGAGGCTTGGTGTGTGTGTTGCCACACACATCAAGGGGAGCTAAGAGTGGGCTCGAGTGCTTTGCTTCCAAGAGGGAGAGAAAGGCAGCTGCTGAAAGTACAAGCTGGCAGGATCATGACAGACCCAAGCAGCAGAAAGGAAGCATTTAAAAAATGCCGGAGTGCTGCATTCAGTATTGATGGCCATAACTTTACAATTGGTGAGCCTGAATTAATTTGTCTTCTTTCTTTTCTTTCTTTTCTTTCTTTTCTTTCTTTCCTGTCTTTTTTAGTAATTCCAGTAAGTAGAGCCAAAAGACAGCTGTTGTCAACTGCTGTTTGTCAGTATATGCCTCTAAAGTGTACAGATGCCCTGCAATTTTTGCCTGCATTGGTTTTGCATTTCGTCTTCTATATTTTCTTTTGCCCAAGAAACTTGCCTTTGATATACAGCTACTCTACATCCTTTTGCTGGATTTTGGCACAAGTTCACCAAGATGTTTGCAGTACTTTTCTTTTGGAACCTTACCTCAGGAAAGCCTGGGCTCCAGGATTGCAGATTTTCAACTTGCTAGCTGCATTTCCTTCCTATGAGCCCAGAATGTCATCTTTGGGAGCCTTGGCTTTCTTTGCAATATTTTATTGTTTACTTAGCCGGTGTTTTAAAATTCTGTGATTTTTTGTCATTTCTCACTTTGCACAAAGATATATATGTAACTGTTTGCAAACACAAGAAGTAAAATTGCTGAGGCTATGAGGAAAGATTAGGAATTTTAGGATGGATTGCTGTAGTTGTTTGGAGAATGCTGTTTCATGTTTATGTTTGCTGTCTTGGGGAAAAGTGAGGCTTCTCAAAGTGAGAGGGCTTTTTTCAATAGGCTTGGTACACAAAATTTGGGGATTCTCTGAGCAGACTGTTTTGCTACAAATGCTTATCTTACTAGGATATGTGTACATATATGTACCCCTATACATATCCATATAGATCTTACAAGCAAAGCAAGCTTACATCCCATTTGAATTTTTAGATTAAATCCAAGTTAAAGCATATGGATAACTTAATTGTAATAACAGAAATTCCTGTTGCATACTGTTAAGAAGGCAGAGATTCCCCTTCTATGCCATTGTGAAATCAGGAAAGGTTTTCCTGGGTGATACTAAAATAATTGGGCCAGAATTTCATTTAATAATGATGGATACAAGCTTTTATGGGTGCCGAAGGAGATATCTGTTTAATTCTCTGATTCATGGAGAATTTGTTTTGCTGTCATTAACATCATGCAAATATTAGGCTTGTTGAAAAAATTATCTTTACATAGTTAAGAGACCTTAACTATCTGTTTATGTTCATATAGCACTTTAAAGGTGAATCTACCAGGCCAATGCTGCATTTGAAATTTCTTTCTCTAAGGGGAAGGCCCTCCACAGGTTGTTGCACTTTTGCACCCCCTGTCTTAATCTTTTCCACTCTCAGCATCATTATTAGTAGTGGGTTTTTATCAGTTTGTGTCAGTCTGGTGGATTAACATCTTTTTCTTTGGGTGGGTTTTTTTTTTTTTTTTTTTTTTTTTTTTTTTTTTTTTTGTTTTCTTTTGTTTTGTTTTGTTTTCTTTTGTTTTTTTCTGTTTTTTAAATTCAGGAACAAACCAACAGGATTGCTGGGTTTGTTGCTGTGCTGTCTTATTGCTACTCATGCTCACAATACAACTGGACCAATTTTAGGATCAAGTGACTCAGGGGTTAGAACCGAAGGTTGTCTTGGGTAATCAAAAATGTTATTGTATTTCAGATCTATCTGTGCCCAGAAATTGTTACTGTCTCTTTAGGGTTTGCACATCTCTTTAAGGTTACTGGAACCCGCAGGCAGGTGTGGTATACTTTAAAAGGTTGAAGCACACAGGCAGAGTTCCCCTTTTGGCTTGCTTTCTCATATCTTGCCACACTTCTTGGCTTTCACCTTAAAGCTGAGGTAGTGTGGGCACAGGCTTCCCTTTTGTGTTCTCTTTTGTGTGGTGACATTTTGCTTAAGGCAGAGGTTGTTTCCGGGGGAAGGGGGAAGGAGTTCTGGGCGAGCCACCCAGAAAAACCGCATTTCTGCAATCAAAAACTATTTCAGAGTGAACTTTGCAAACCTTTATTGGCAGTCCAAAGCTCGAGCTGGTCTCTCACCAGGCCTTTGGATTCCAGGAGATTTGTTTCTCTCTACACTCAACATATCAGTGGCTCAGAGGACAGCAGCACCAACACTGGTGGACTATAGTGGGAGACAGAAGGAAGTGGGGGGTGGTGGAGCTGAGCCCATATGCCCAAATGTGCTGGCAATTCCCATGTGCCACTAGCGCTGCTTTGTATGCTCCTACCTTCCCAGGAGGGTTTACTGCCATGCTTTCCCCTTTGTCTCCCAAACCGCATGGTTGCCGGTGAATGCTGCCATCTTGGTCAGGTGCCATTTTTGCTTTGTCTCCCTACGTGTAGTTGCCTGTGATAAATACCTTGAAAGAGGTACTTCGCCATTTTGGATTTCTCTTTGTTCTCAAGGGGTTAATGACATTTATCAGTTTTGTATCTAGTGATTATTTACTGTTATTTTTTGTCCATTCTAGTTTTGCTTGTTAGCAAGCTGATTTTTTTTTCACTTATATCTACTCAGATTTCATTTCTCCTTATTGATGGAAAAGGATTGATTAAAACAATGGGAGAGAACTCGTGTTAGAGTGATCCCCTTTAAATTGTCTTAAAGCAAGACTCAGGTTTTTCCTGCTTCTTAGGACAGTTGCATTGCAGCTCCTGTGCTGTTTTCTTTGGTATGCATCTGTATTTGACACACACAGTGTATTGATTCTATGATCTGTGTATTATATAACATTTATATAACATTTATATTTGGACAAGTGTGCATTGTATTGAATCACATAACTGTAAAAACTTTGCAAACATGCTGTGTAGTATTACCAGCACTGTGTGGTGGACAGACCTAAATGATTCATGTATTTGTTAATTATTATACCGAAGAAAATAGATCTATCCAAGAAACCCCATGGCAACATTAGTGTGTCAGGGATGGGCTTAAATGTCTTTTTTTCCATCAGGTGAGAATTCTGTTGTTTGTGTCCTGATGATTTTTAAGAAGTTCTTGGGAAATGTTGAGCTGCTGCATTGGCTGCTATAGTATTAACTGAGAGAGAAGGCTGATAACCTTGAGGAACAGAGAAATACTAGTTTGAGAGAAAGTAACTTCCCTTTGGGTGCAAAAAGGATCATAGTAGTTGTCATGCAACATTTGCAAATTGTTGTCTAACTCTGTTCCAGACAGAGTGGGAACAACATACTGGGAGTTTGGGTAGGTCTGTGATTAAACATCTGTACTATTAGAAGGAAACATGTTAAAAAATGTTAAAAATTACTATTGTCACCTCCAACTGCATGGTTGAGAGCACTGGCAAAGGATGTTTGGTCATTCCATTGCTTCTTTTGGTGTACTTGGCAGTGTACAATTTCCAGTTGGTCTCAATGGTCTTAAATATCTTTTCCAACCTAAATGACACTATGAAGAGAAAATATTTTGCATTGATTCACATTTATACCAACTTCTAAGAAATCATGATCTTCACAGTGTTTTGAAAACTGATTACTGACCATGAGACTTAATAAAAATTTTAATGAAAATTAATGAAAGACCTGAGCCTAACATCAAACATGAAAGTATGAGGGCAAAGAAGAAGTCTGGAGCAAGAAGAGCTGCTTGCTGAAGGCTTGTAGCTGGATACCCTTTTGTCTCTGGAGTTGGCCAGGATCTGCTTACAGAGCAGAGCAAACTAAAGCAGCTTCTCAACTGTTCTAATTTTCACCTTAGCTGCTTACCACATTGGTGTTGGGACATAAGAGCTGTGGGAATTGCACACTTCCCAAGGACTTCACAGTCCCACTATTGCAAGGGGGATGTGCCATATCAGAAAGGCAAATGTGTGACAATACTGTGTATTGACAATACTTTCTTCTATATGAAAAAACAAGGTAGTTGCAAATCCTTTTCCTTTAGATACAACTGTTTTGACAGAGACTCTGAGGAGAGTTGAGGTGCACTGGCCCAGTGAGGATTTTGAATATTGCACTTTTACATACTTCTTGCACTGGTAGTTGGTAGAAAGACTGGAGCCACAGTGTAGCCATTTAGTGGGACTATTCAAGTCCCACTATTGCAAGGGAATCATGCAACTGTTTTCTTTCTAGAAAGCTCAGTCTGTCTCAGATGAAGACTTCAAGATCTTTACTTGCCATGGTTTATGTCACCAAATTTCAGAGTATATGAAGTTTTATATACACAAGATACTGTATTTGAGCTCTTGTTTGCCTTTGGCTGAGTTTTCCTCCACTAAAACATAACAGAGAGGAAAGTTAAGACCTTTTTTCCCCCTTATGGATTGTCTTATCACTGCTGCGCAAATGAGAGACTATTAACTCAGAATGCCAGTTAAGTGTTACTTGCTGTTGTAATTGACTTTCTAGAGGTTGGTCCACTGTCTTTAAACCTGGGAAAGTGATAAACACAAATATTTACAACAAGGTATTTTCTTCAGCATTTATTGCATTTCTGTGACTGAGAGCTTAACTTCAGTAAAACTCCTATTTTCTGTTTTTTATATTCAGAAGCATCTGGTAACACTGTTTGTCCTATCCAATGTATAAAATAAATTTTTAAAATTTACACTTATACTTTATGCATGTAAAAACTTTCCCTCCAGTTACTCTGGAAGCCCTGAGTTTTGTTTTGTGGTGGTTTTTGATTCAAACACAAAGTGCAAATAGGGCAGAAGGCAGAGACCCTTGGCTGGAGGTGAGAACACCTTTGTGCTGGATCCTAATCCAAGAATTTGCCTCCCTATCCATCATTTGTGAAGGAAAGAAATGCAGTCAGGCCTCTTCTACAGACAACAAATGATGGTTGCTACTTACAAGGAGGGGCCTGATCTTACTGTGTGAGAATTAACATTGCCTCTGCTTTTTTTCCTCTCTGGTCTTTGGCCAACTATTCCTGTTCCCAGTGTTTTCTGAATTGATACAAAGGAATTAATTTAAAAAATCAGATTTTCTAGAATCCCTAAATTTCAAAATAAATAAAGAGGCATGAACTCTTCTGTGCCTTTTGAGCTCAGGTTTAGGCAGGAAGGCAGCCAGGCCTGTTCCTGAGCAGACAGGCTCTGACAGGGAGAACCTTCTCTCTAGACTGTTCCTTTTCCCATGTTGAAAGCCAGAGGTCTGCCTTGTCCTCCTCTTCTTGCTTTTCCTCCTCCTGCTGAGGATCAAGTCTAGGAGCTTTCAAACTGTCTTTGGGGATTTGTGTTTTTGCTGCAAATTTTCTGTTTTAAACCCTTGTACTCTACTAATTGGTCTATTGTTTTGATGTAGTGTTTTTTCACTCATCAAGCTCACTTCTAGTTCTATAGCTTTGCATGACTAAGATAGCAAAAGGCTCCTAGACATATAATTCACTTTATATATTTATATATTTATANGGACATATAATTCACTTATTTATATACTAGTGCAAATCAAATCAAGGGGAAGAATCCTGACCAGCAGTAAATATTCATCACTCTACTGCAGTCAGGAGAACTGCAATGATTTAAATGAGCAAAGGATCTGTCCTGGTCTTTTCCAGTTAATGTTGTTGCATGTTAGAGAAGGAACTGCCCTACATTCAAGGCAGGCAAATAATGCAGCTTTTCCATGCATTACTTGCAAGACTTCATCAAGGTTATGCTGATATGATTTTGCTCCCTATTTCTCCTTGCCAGGTGACAGAGTTTGTATGTAACAAACTGTTGAAATTCTATTCCAAATTTCTAATAGCTACAGGCTTGAAATTTTTAGGACTGAGAAATGAACCCTCATGATAACATCCAACAGCTTTATGCTATGACTGCATGGAAAGTTAGAGTTGTGGTGCAAGGAAGGATGCAGTAATTACTGAATAGATGCACTTAATGAAGTCTCTACTGGCTTCCCAGCTGGTGAGTAGAGTGATTCACTGGAACAACATGAAACAGTCACTTGGGTCATTATGTTATGTCTTCTCTCTTGTCCTAGTAGCTGCAATCAATCCCCTGAAAATTTTTCTTAGGTGCAAACATCATCTCTTCCCATTAAATGGCAGAGCATGGTTTGTCTCTCGCTGCTACCACTGCACGATGATACATTTCATGTCTGTCGATTTAGTACCCTTTTCAATCACCTCACTTCTCCTCACTTGTTACGCAGTCTGAAACCTGCCAGGTGTAGAATGTTTTCCATTGGGAAAGGGGAGAGATAGACAACTTGCTCAGTCAGTACCGCATAATTCAGTTTCAACTCCAAGGACTTAAAGTAGATTTATAGCTATTGGAGGTGAGGATAAGGATTCTGGATTGATGTTGTATATCCTTTCCCTTTTAGTATTGATAGTCAATCATTATTAGGAGTCAAGGCTTTCCAAAATCAAATTTTACTTGTTTTTTCCTCATATACATGGGTAGATGAGGTCCTTCTAGTTCTGCTATATGGCATGCTGATTGCTTTTTTGCATTTTTTTGTTTTCTTTCCATTTTTGAGTCTTGCATTCTTGAACTGTGGTAATAGATCAGGTCCCCAAAATTTGTGCTAGTGTTTTCCTCCCTGTATTTTATAATTTTCTCTCTTTTATTTTGTGTTTTGTGAATGCCAGTGTGATTTAGTTTGAATGAAGTCAACTGAAAACTAAACTTTCTTGCTCTGGTTCCTATACACAGCTAATCACATACAGAGAATTTCCTGAGAATTTTTTATTGCTTAAGTTGAGCAAGTAATTTAACACCTTTGGAAACAGACTTGAAGTAGAGATTATAAATATGTTAACTTTTTCTGAAACTACTTGCCATAGTTTTTGCTCTGTTTAGAATACTGAGATTCAATTTAGTTCTTTTTTAAAAATGGATCTTTAGATGAAGACAAATAATTTACACAAATGAGGCAGATAGCCTTAAGAAAACCTAAAATGAGATTTTCATTCCGGTCATGATTCTGTCGTTGGACTTGCACATGAAACCTTACTGAAGTAACAGGATTTTGCAAACAAGTGGTCTTCAGTTAGTTGCATGATGAGAAGCTCTGTTACATAGCGATAAAATGTGCTCCATGATTAAACTAGAGTAATTGCTATTTTCCTCAAATGTCAAGTTGTTGCGATTGTAATCGTAACTCTCTAGGAAGTGAGCAAAGAATGAAAAGCCAAAGAGAGAAAGGACTCTCTAAAACTCATAGGTGCCATAATATGTAGGTGCCAATATATATGTGCTTTAAGTGCAGTATGTTTTCATCTCCTACTAAAACTGATATTTTGCAGGATAGGATGTTTATGCTTGATGTGATCTGAGTAGCAGAATACTAAGCTCATTTAATTAATACTGATTTACTCTCCCTCTTCCAAATCTGTAATTATTACCAAATAAGTATACTGGTAGTAATCACCATTTGCCATGAAATGTATTCTGAAAAAGGCATCTTCAGAATGTACAGATCATATTTTGTGGCACTGTACCACATTGTATTAGCCTAGAGGAGGGACATGGTGTTTTCTTCCAACTTGCTGGCCTTTGATTTAAAGACAATCCATGTTCTTGCACCTTGAACATAAATTCAGAATTACAGATCTTTCAGGCCGTATTACGTTCTGACTCTTATGCAGCCCTTATAAGTCAAAATATAATTTGGTCTGAAGTGGGTATTATTTTTATTTTCAAAACTATCATATAAGCACATCTAAGAAATCTCTGTCAAAGCTGAGGAAAAAACCCCAAACCTTTTCTTTCTTCGCCAAAATCTTAAATTTTAAAATGCAAAGTGATAATCAAAGCTGATGTCAATCTGAGTCATAGGTCAGACGATTTATATAAGAGTGCAGTCATCTCTGAACTACTCAGTTCAGTATGAATATACTCCTTCCTCTGCAGAGTGTTATTGCTGTTAAGACCTTTTAAGGGAGCACAGATTTAACCACCTCTGTGTTGCATCTGCAGCACCACTAGTATTGAGGCTGAAGGCCTTACACCATTGTCACAGAGATCCTTGAAGGTACATATGCCTTCTGCTATGCACCTGTAGGCTGGCAGACAGCTCCTGCTCCACTAAGAAGCCAAAACTGGTTTGTCCTGATGTTTCCTCTGTTGTACAGACTCAGCATTCATTGTGGCCTGCTTGCCTTTGAAGCTGCTGAAATAACACTGTCTTTCTAGAGATTTTTCTATCCAGAATTAGTGATGTGCCTTAAAAACCAAGGTGTCTGTTTAAAAATGATTTTAAAATGCAGAGTGTATTTGTGTGAGTAAATGCTTTTGCATCACAACTGGAGACCAGTTGCTAGAAAGGTGTCTCTGAGAAGACCTGTCTGCTGGTACTCACCAGCAGATTGCCAGTGACAGGGAAGTGTGAAGCAACACTTGATTTCTATATAAACCAGAAGTTTCTATATACACTTTAGTCATCAATCTGAAATTCAATTGCTTGAAACAATTATATCAGATGGCATCATGTCATCAGCCCACCTGTTACAAGCTTCAGAAAGCACACAACCTGAAAAGAAAAAAGACTAGGTCATAGTCCTAACATCTGCACCAGCAGCTTATGAAGTGGTTTAGTGTTACTGTATGGTATGGTTGACTTGCTGCATTGAATATTAATGAGAGGTTTATTTACCAGGATTATCTTTTCTAGTTTTTTGCACATGTTGTTCATTGTGAGAAACCCTTTCTATTTTTTCCACCTGCCAGGTGAACCAAAGCAACATTAAGTTTCGTTAGATCAGATTTGATTTCATGAGTTGAAGGTGGCAAATCCTGCCCTATTCTTGACCTGATCTCTGAATTACAGGCAAAAAGGTACAGTCTGTTCATATCCTGGTTATGCAGTGCTCCAGGGCAGGATTTATTACTCAGACGTTTGGACTCCTGAACAAAATCTTAACAAAGTCTTAAAGTCCATTATAGCTGATCCCATGCTGCTTAAAAAGTATATGAAGAATGCATGCACAGGTGTCAAAGTGTTCATGTGGAAATCCTCAGCAACACCCGTGGAGCGATAGTGATTGAAGGGAGCTGGAAACTCAGTGCACTTCCATTAAGTGAACCACTTTCGCAACATTTCTAGAACCACAGAGCTGTTCACATTCAATCTCCTGTTCCTGAGACAGTGCACAGAAGAGTGAGAAGGGAGAATTCTCTGATGATTAAAACCGAATTGCTGAACATTTAAGGGGTGGAATTTTGATGAAGCCTCTTCAAAGAAGAGGTTGTAATGCTCCTTTTCTACTGCCCATGCAAACCTACTGGTGTTGGTAGATGAAAAAGCAGTGAACTTCAGGGCATCATTAGACAGAGCTGCCACTGATGTACTTGAGCTGTGAATCCACCCTGCTGTGTGGCATGTGAAATAATCACCTATACAGGATTCCTATGATTAAAGGAGCTAGGAGGTCTGCCTCTTCTTGTCTTTCTGTCAGCGTGCAGATGAAATGTTGATGTTATTGGCAAGAAAAGAAGTTTCTTAAGCCTCATTTTAAATATGCATGTGTCTATTTGTTTGACTTTATGGAAACAGAAAGGTAAAGCAACTGTACAAAAATTTAGAATTACAAATGACCAAGGGTAAAAGTCAGAGAAGACCTGGGATTTAAAGAAGATCCAGAGAAGTCATAAAGGCATCATTCTCTTAATTGCCTTCCTTGTTTAACTCTTTTGTCCTGTCGGCTTTTTGAATTTCATGGGGAAACATTAGAAGCGATATGTAGGAAAAGATGAATGGGAAAAATTAATTACATGGTCAGAAATAGATATAGGTGTCCTCCAAGGGAAATACAGAACAAGGCATGGACTTCCTGGCACATGCTTCCTCAAGTATTATCTAGATGTGTTCTGGGTCACCCCTGGGCTTGGATGATGCCTGAGGTGACTTCCTGTCCAGGAAGGGAGGGAGAAGAGGCATCAGAAGAACTTCCTGAGAAATCCCGTTCACAAACATAGGGCTAAATCTAGATGCCCTGGGATTGCAGAATGAAATAGAAGGGCAAAGGAAATTATGTATAATTATTCCCTATTGAAAACTATTGGATTATTGCCTTGTAAACACAAGTATTTTGTAAATAAAACTTCCAGAGACTGCATGTTTTGAAGTTCCTTTAAAGTGAATTCTCCTAAGAGCTGAGAGACAGAGCCCACAGCATGCTACTGTTCTGCAGAGTAGAAAGATATCTAATGAAAACCTGAATGGGCAAAGTGATGATCCCAGGGGTGCATACAGATTAAAAATTAAAATAGGATGTTGGGAAAAAAAGATGCAAATTATATGCAAATTACACAAATATGAAAATAATGAGTTCATCTCTTGAGAAAGAAAACTCAGAAATGTTTATTGCCTTTCCCAGTCATCTCTTTTTCTGATACAAAGAATGGAAATCAGAGGCAGTGGATCGTCTTTCTTTTTGGCTTTTGGAATAGATCCAGTGAGAGAAAATATAGACATAGCCTGCTGCTAGAAATGTGGATTTGACATATAGTTAACTATCTCAGCCATGTTTCCTAGTACCTAAAAGTCTTTTTTGTGTGTTCTGAGCTCACTTTTTAACAGGAAAAGTAGCAATAGTTAATAGGAATAGTAGCTTAGCATTTATACAATCTGTTCATTGTAGCATAGAAATATATCAAATTAAAGGAAAAAGAAAATCAGTCAGGTTAGCCATGTTTCTTTTTCAGTAAATCAGCTAGCCTGAGATGCTTGTCTTTATGAACTGCCACAGGAATTAGTCCAGGCTGTTGAGTATTGCAGTCTTTGCACAGGGAGGGGATGAAAAATTATGTGTGTCCTAAAAGTATATCCTATTCACCTAATGTACATAGATGAGACAATGTAGAGGAAGATCACAAGACAGGTTTTTTTAGAGCCTTGTCTTGGTTTGGAAAGACAGGTATCAGCCAGGCAAAACTGGAGTTTCCCTTAGAATGGAGAATGTAAACCCCTCACCTCCGCCAAATTATAATTTTGCAATGAAGGGCTTTCAGGAAAAGATTTGGGAATAGGAATAACAGTTCTTTACTAGGAGTATTAACAATACAAATGTAGTAGAAAACAAAACCACCCAACCAAACCAGCAGACAAACAAACAACAATTTTGGAAAACCCTGACAGAGTCAGGAGGGAATAACCTGAGACCCTGTTGGTCAGGGTGTTGGAAGCAGTCCAAAATAAGTCCTCCTGGAGTGGCAGATGTGGTTTTGTTGAAGTAGAGATGATCCTGTAGAAAAGGGTCCAGTTTTCTTCCGGGAATTGGGTGAAGCTAGATGCTTTTGTGTTCTTAAGTCTCAGTTTTATCTAGGTGGGAATGGTTGGCTCCTCTTACTGGGTGGAGCATTTCACAATGCAATGTGGATGTACTGCTTTGGGGAGGAGAACAGCTTGGGAAGATTTAAAAGCCCATTGTGATAAGAAACACTGCCCCACCTGGTTTTAACAGTTGGCCCATTATCAGAAGGCATCTGCCCCCACTCCTCCCAGAGTTACAAGAGACAAAGAAAAACATCTCCCCAGCTGCTTTCAGCAGATGAAATAGAATACACGTTTTTGGTTCTATAACCCAAGACAAGCCTCTGAACTCTCAGGGAGGTCTGTCTGCTCAGTGCAACTTGTAGCTGTGGGAAAAGGTGAAAGCATACAGGATAACAGAATGGTTAAGGGTGGAAGATTTCTGGAGGCCATCCTGTTCAATCCCACTGCTCAAGCATACCCACCTATACCAGACTTGCCCAAGACCATGTCCAGATGGCTTTTTAATATCTTCAAGTATGGAAACTCTGAAAGTTTCTGAGCAACTTGTGCCAGTACTTGGACAAAGTACTCACAGTAAGAAAAAAGAGGTGTTTTTTATGTTTAGAGGGAACTTTCTATTCTTCAGTGTGTGCATATTGCATATTGTAAAGAGCCTGTCTCTGTCCATTCTGCACCCTGATCCTACAGGTGTATCTACACACTTATGAGATCCCCCTAAGCTTTCTCTTCTCCAGGTTGAAGAGTTCATCTCTTTGACTTTGTTTATCCATTAAGTGCTTTAATTATCTTTGCTGGCTTTTGGTGGACTCTCCACTGTCTCTATCTCTCTCTTGCTCAGGAAAGTTCAGACCTAGACCCAGCATACCAAGTTCAGACCCACACTGATCAGGTGATCAGTGCTGCATAATAGGGAAGTATCACCTCCATTGACCTGCTGGCAACACTTAATGAAGCCCAGGACGCTGTTAACTGCCTTTGCTGCGAAGGCAAGTTGCTGGCTCATGTTCAAGCCCAGTTAGCCATCTTATCCATCAGTGAAGCCAGGCTTTGCACTTTGGCATGATGCTACTGTGACATCTCCTCTCCTTTATGAACCTCTGGGCCAGGGAAGAGAGAAATTGTGCACCACACAGTGTACTAGTTCTCTTCAGGAGTCCTAGCTGGAAAATTTCAGGCTGCACTCCTGTAGCTCCTCTCCAGCCTTGAAATGCCTCCTCCCATGGCATTGGGTTATGCAGTGGAAAGAGGGCTGCTGGACAGAAAGTGTATATGTCTGTGCTGCAACTGCTGTTGAGGGAATCAATCTAATACTGCATGAGCTCTTCTGTTCTGTTTTGTGGCACATATTGGGCAGAATCAGGGCAGTTGAAAACAATCCAGGCCAATCAGAAGTAAAAGGCAAATGCAAAGTACTGTGGTTAGGTTTTTTTATTCTTTGAATGTTTCTGTCACTGCAAATGTAGCCTAAGATACCTTTAGTACGGATACAAAGGCTCTATCTCTCTTAATTCTTCAGGAACAACTTGTTTATACCTGGCTGCACTAAGATCTTAGAGGTACACTGTTGTTGATAGTTATCAGGACCTTTCTGTCTTCATAGTTGATGACATTTACAAAAGCTCCTAATCAAGTGGCAGCTGAGGCTCTGCTGTCTGGTGTGAATTTATGTCTTAAGCACTTATGTCTCTTTTCTTTTTAAAAGTAAGACTTACCCTCCCAAAGCATCACTTACTTTTGTATCTTAGTATCTTAGTACTGAGGTAGAGTAATGCATCTATCAGTCTTGTATTTCCAAGTAACAGAAGTCCATGTTTGGCTGAGTGAAGATGCAATTGTATCACTGTCAATTTAAGTATCTATTAACAAAGTGCTCTGGAGTTACTGCATTTCCCCCATGCTAGAGAATAATTTGAATTGATGCTGTATTAGAGCTGGCAGTTACTTGAGGGTGAGAAGGTTTGTTGCTCTGTGATGGTTACCAGATCCTTTATTTTGAAAGCCAGTTCCTTTGATGAACAGGAAACCTCAAACCTCACACATATCAGAGGCTGAACTTGTGGTCTAGCATTCTTTTAGCTGTGCACAGGTCAGTGAGTTTCTTTTTTTTCTTTCTTTCTTTTTTTTTAAGGATCACTCTATTTTTTGCTGCAGCACACATTGTTTCCTTTTTTTGTGTATGTGCAGGAAGGGGATAAATGTGCCTGTGAGAAATTAGCTGCTATTAAAAAATTCAGATCCAAAGGGTCACAGCCACAAGAGTTTATTGTCAAACTGTGCTCTACCAATGGGGAAAAAAAATTTCCATGGTAATTTTCTAATGAATCTGCTTGAGAACCTTTCCAAGAAGAACTTTTCCCCATCAGATTAGGCATTTGTGAGGTCAAGCTCCTATGCTGTAGCTACAACTGCACATAGTATTACTGATAGTTTCTACACAGCCCAAATATTTTTAAGGAGAGAGTCTAAGGCATGATCTGTACAAGCAGCATACATAACTAAGTCAGGGTAGGATTTCACTTAATTTGAGGCATCATCAACTGAGCTAATCATGTTAGCTTCCTTTATAATCAATGAAGAGAAATAGATTGTTTTAATGTGCTGTTCATCTGACTTTTAGACATGATTCTTAGGCTGAGCTGAATCATGCCCTAGAAGTGACATTTTCTTTCTATTTTCTATAAAGGAAGCTGTATAACTGTATCACACTTGTCAATAACTGTATCTGGAGAAATATCTGTATCTGCCCCTCTCCCCATATACTTTTGTATTCTAGAGGTCTAGAAAGTATGCTTTTAGAAAAAAAGGATAGAGTGAGTAATTAAATAGCCTGTCAAAGATAAAGTGAGGGACACGCATGCAACTGTTTTCAAATACCTAAGTCTTCTGAGAAGAAGGGAAAAGTGATCAAACTGGACAAAAGTAGTGGGTTGAACACTTCTAATAGTGAGACACTGATGTTTCACTGAGAATTACTGAATATCTACTTTTATATTTTGAAACATTCCACAATTTGTTTCATTTTCCAGAACTCTGCAAATTTTAGCCTTCCTCTTTACCAGAAAGTTACTTACTGATACTCTTTTTTCCTGTTGTCATGACTACACATGCTTGTATGCCCTCACTTTGTTTCTCAAGTACCTAAAAAATCCCCAAGCAAACAGTTTTTTCCTTTTTCTTCTATCTTTAACTCAATTCCCTTCTCTCCCCTGAGCTTTAGCCCTGGCTAGCAATATGCTTGGAGGTGAAACTGAGTCAAGGACGAAGATAAAAGATAAAAGGCGCTCTTAATCCTTCAGGAACACAGTCCCACAGTTTAATACAGAACCTACTCCATGTGGCTTGGGGGAGTTAAGAGAGGAATTAAGAGACCAATCCCCTGCCAGAGGGTAGTTTTATGCCCTCTGCCAAGGAGGGGGAAGGGGTCCACCAGCCAATGGGGGCTTCCCCAATGGGGAAGTGAGGCATAGGTGGTGTCAGGTAGAGGGGGTCAGTGCAGACGCTCATGAGAAGGCACATCAGATGCTTTGCGTGAACACATATAACAGAAACACCCAGTGCAATATAACAAAGTGAACCAACCATTTAGTGCAATACAACAAGACACAGAGAGAGAGAGGATCCCTTTCTCCCCACCCCCTCCCCCTGCCTCATTGCCCACAAATGTTGTGAGTACTGATTAACTTTTAGGGTATTGGCCACGACTGCATGGCCCCAGGTCCCAGGCTCTGTGCCTTCATAGCTACCACAAAGAATTAGTCCTGTCCTTGGCTGATTTTTGGTGATTTTTGGTTGATGTCAAGCACACTCTTTCGGGACAAACCAGGACATTTCCTCAGCTGTGCTGTGGATACAGTGAGGCTGTTTCTGCAGGCATAGTGATTTACACTTTTTTTTTTTCAGCCCACGCTGGATCATCTCATTCCCTCATTTTGTGGGAAAAGGAGCCTAGACAGGATTATCTAGCACCTTATGCTCTTGTATCCTGAAAACTTCTAGTGATGAGGATTCAACAGTGTCCATGGGAAGGTTATGATTTGACTGTGCTGACTGTAAAAAATTTCTTATATCAAGATAAAACATTTCCTGTTCAACCTGTACTTGTTGTCCCTCTTCTCCTTCATGAGGCTGCTTGTGAAAAGAGCCCCTCCATCCTCTTTGGAGCGAAGAGCTGCCATTTAAGTACTGGAATACTGTGATGAGGCCCTGAGCCTACTCCAAGGAGAAAAGACCTAACTGCTCAACTTTTCTCATACAGCAGTCTCGCCAGCCTTTTCACCATCTTCACGGCCCTCCTTTGGAATCTCTCCAGTATGTCTGCATTTTTGAATTGGGGAGACATAACTGGACACAATACTTCAGGTGCACTGCTGAATGGGATGATTGTGTCCCTGTCTCTGGTAGTAATGTCTCTGCACATGATGTTCAGGATCAGATGTGCTTTTGTTGCTGCACTGGCACACTGCTGACTCATGTTCAGCTTGTCCACAAGGACCCCCAAGTCCCTTTTAAGCAAGACTGCTTCTCAGCCACACAGATCCTAGCCCATACTGGGCTCTGGTTTTGATGCCCCAGCTGAACAATTTTGCACTTGCCTTTGTTAAACTTGGTCTTGCTAGCCCACTTTTTTGGCCAGTCCACAACTCTCTGTAAGATGGCTCTTAACATGTCCACATCATAACCCAGTTTAGTATCATTAACAAACTTGATGAGTGTGCTTTCAGTCTTATCATACAGGTCGTGCATTATGATGCAGAACAGCATGAGGCCTGGTATTGATACCTGGAGCACCTCCCTGATGACAGGCTGCCAGTCTGAGTAAAACCATTAATCACCACCAGCTGAGTATGGCCTTGGAGCAAATTTCATATTCATCTCACAGACCACCTATGTACTCTGTATCTTGTCTGTTCTACCAGGAGAAGGCTGTGGGATGGAAATCAGCACTGAATATTTTGCTGAAGTCCGGGTAAACAACACCCACTGCTTCCACCATGGTGAAAAATTTCATTTCATTGTAGCAGGTGATCAGGTTAGGTTAGTCTGGTATGATTTCCCTTTGGCCAGCCTGTGCTGGCTTTTCCCAATCACCTGCGTAATTTGTTTTGTAATAGTTTTTAGCAGGACTTGTTCTGTTACCTTCCCAGGAGCAAATTAGGACTAATTGGCCTGTAGTGCAGTATAAGGAGCCTTTCTTAAAGAAGGGAATGTCATTTGCTTTTTTCTAGGCTTCAGGGGTATCCCCTGATCTCTGTGATTTTCAAATATTCTAGATGGCGGCCTTGCAACAAGGTTGGCCACTTCTCTTACCACCCTGCCAGGCCCAGAGATTTATGTGTGTCGAGCCTGTTACTCATCCCTGAAGGCAGGGTAACTGGGATTCTTATTAATAGATCCCTTGGGGCAGATTAGAGTGAAATGACACTGAATGGCCATTGTTTATCTGTATATCTGTATATCTATATATCTATATATCTATATATCTATATATATCTATCTGTATCTATATCTATATCCATAGGGTTTATTTTATAAAAATTTAGTTGCAATGGAAAGGAAGGATTCCACTCCTTCTGGTTATTATCTGTAGAAATATAGCAGTATAAAATCATAAAAATAACACTTAAGAAAATGTATAAGTATGCTGGGGGCAGGGTGTGGCTCATGATAATTTCTGCTGGGAATTGTCACTGTTCCCCCCGACTCTTGCAGACGGGGAATATTACAATATGTGTAAACTCAGCGGGCCGAGATTGGTTTCCTTCCATTTGGGATCAAGGGAAGTGGTTGTGTATGTTGAGGAGGGTGTGTGCATGGCCTGGGATATTGCTACGTTGTAATTAACTTGACACTAGTATCGGATCTGCCTGCTTTCACCACTTCTGCCAGCTGTGATGATCTCAAGACAACTGCTGCCCATAAGTTTACGAAAGGAGTAATTTCCCCTCTTCCCCTTTGCCCAAGCCACCACTACATAAGGAGGTTGCCGAGCTCACATCAGAGCCCCCCGTGCTGGCCTTGGGGGAGTCAGTAAAGCCTTCTGCCTCGCCGGAGCCAACAGCTCCCCCTGCCAGCTGTGGTCATAGTTACACCAATGGTGAAACTGCTCAGCCGGTTCTTGTGTTCTTTGTTCTGTTCTATAGATATGTATAAAAAATAACCATTATTTCTTTATCCTACAGTTTTTCTGGAAGCCCCTAATTTTAAAGTTACAATAAGTTAGAGGGATAGATTGTCCTTCCATTCCAGGAAGGTTTGCCCTTGGCTGACATTTGGCTTTGAAACCAAGGACAAAGGAAAGAAAGAGAAAGAAAAGCTAAGAGTAGAAAGATATCATCACCTGTGGATTCAGTAATGAGACTTGATTTTTGGAATTTTGATGTCAATTGGTCAAAGTGATGGTTGCAGTCTTGATTTATCGGGGTTGGGGGAAGCCCCCAAAACACAAAGTTCAAAGAGTTAATATACACTCAGGTTCAGATGGGAATGCCCAAGTATCTCCTCTAGAGGGAAAGTTTTACACTGTCTGAAGTAAAACTGTGGCTCATGTGTAGTCCTCTGGTGGAAGGCCACAGAAATGAGACGGGGTCACTTTGAGGGTCTTTAATGGTTTAGGACACCTAAGACATGACAGCTGCCTTTCACATCAGGGTACCTGAGCCAGTCATGCTCCATTGAAAAGGATGAGTATCTTCAGGCCTATGTGTGAATGTGAATGTCCTGATACCTCCCTGGAGACAGGAGGGAAGTTTTACACCTGAGCAAGTTGAGTAAGAGAGGAAATTAGCATGATAAAAA
>VWYO01025646.1:31613-47534 GCA_013400275.1 Rhadina sibilatrix
CTCCTTCTTCTCCTCCTCCTCCTCCGTCTCCTCCTTCTCCTCCGTCTCCTCCGTCTCCTCCGTCTTCTTCTTCTTCTGTCTCAAAATGCAGCTTGTAGCATCAGATGGTGGGTTTGCACCCTCTCTGCATCTGAGCAGACCTTGCCTGTCAACAGTAAAGCATTCCGCTGCATTTGATACCTGCACTTACAATGTCACTTACTGTATGTAAGCAGTGGTATAATTTAACTATGATTGTTCAGCCATCACAGCAAGTAATTTTTATCAAAGGAATTTGTGCTGGTTTGGAGTTGGTAAGACTTAGGCAAGCTTATTTCATGAAGCATAAGGTCATGGGTAAAGCAAGTGTTTTAGAGGTTGTGATGGGATTCAAACTGAGCCTTACACGCATGTTTAGATTTCATAAATCAGACAATCAAGTGAACAAGTTCCTCGTGAACTGGTATCCTTTGGGCACAAATCTAAATGCTTAAGGTCTGAAAACCTTTCTTCCTCACCAGTGTTATCTCCTTTCACTTGTGTTCCAAACCTGTGCAAAATCCACAGTGGTCCATTGGCACCACACATCCACACCTGTGTCTCTGGTTAGACTTTGGCTTTCCACCAAACTGCAATTGCCAAAATCAGTCCCCTTGTGCTCCAGGAAAAGGGTCTGTGTCCAGACAGATCAAGTCTTTTGCTGCATGGTCTCAGGGAAGTTAGCTCTGATGCAGAGAGGGGTCTGCTATTATGTGTGGTCTCCGGGCTGCAGGGTTGGGTTCTCCTGTGGCTTGAGAGATGAGTAACAACATTGATTGGTCCTTGAGAGCCAAGTGACAGAGGATGCATCAGGGCTGTCCAGCACCTGTGCCCAGTGCATGGCAACAAAGGGCAGGGACAGCATCCTGGGCATCCGTGAGCCTCCCCGAGCCTTCCCAAAGGCTCTAAAGGACACTGGGTAGAGAGCGACTGGGTAGGGCTGCTGCGGGTAGGGCTGGGCCTGTGGGGCCCCATCACCCCCATATCTCAGTGCCACCACTCTGCAATACAGCAGTCGTTGGCCTGCCTGGAGCAGGACAAAAAGGAGCATCCTCCGATGTCCCAGTGCCAAAGCTGGGTTGGGGCAAGCCTGTAGATATCTGGAAGGAAGTCCTTGAGGAGCTGGTGGAATTACTTGGGAGGGGGCTGAGGGAAGAAGACTGGAGAAGGCTGGATGATGAGAAGAATCACCAGTTCCCAGAGGTGTCCAAAGCTTTCTCATCTAGAGAGCACTGGTGAAACCAAAGGAATGCCTTCTCAAGGAACATTACAGAGCTCTCCATCCTCATCCACGCTGGAATCTGGTGCAGCAGTCATAAGATATGGGATGCAAAGATTGTTGTCAGAGTTCACAATAGTTTGGGAGCACCCTGTCTGGAGGGAAAGAGTTCTTACTCCCAAAAATGATCAGGCTGAGGGCATTTGGCCACTCTCATAAGTCCCTGGGTTGGCCCTAGGTTGACACAGAATGGGGCTTGGGCATCTCCGGAGAGGTGTGACCAGCCACCTCATCTCTGGAGGTGTTGGATGATGATGAAGCAGGTCTTGCCCACATGCTGAGGGAACAGCTGGCCACTAAGAAAGGAATTTTCCCTCTGGGCAGATTGGCACTGGTTCTCAGGGGTTTTTTCCTTCACTGGCAGCACTGAGCATGACTACTGGTTCAGCCTCCTCCAATCCCTTTTGGCTAGATTGCTGCCTGCTGCTCATGCACCTGGAAGGTGGTCTGTTCTGACATGGAGAGGAACATTTTTTATCTCCTCAAGATGAGTTAGCAAGTGCTTCCAAGTTCTTTTGCCTTCCTCTGTAGCACTGAGCACAGCCACTTGCCAGGGCTCCTTTGTGCTATTTTGACCAGGTGTCAGCAATGCATGCTTCATGAAGGTGGCTCTCATACCCCTGCACAAGGGGGCTAGTTTGTGTAATATGACTTGACGTCTACATCATATCTACACACATATGACTACATCATAATTAGTGACTATATAAGAGCTATATGTGATAGACAAGCCAGTATTTAAAAAGCAGATGAGTTTGCTGATGTGAACCAGACTAAGGCAGTTCAGTGGTCTGTCTCAGATGGTGGACAGAAGTACAGTATGATGAGCTTATTTTTGGAGCCAGGGAAGGGAAGGGAAGTNATTGATACCTGAGAAGGTCCAACCCCCTTTTGTTCAGGGAGTGGAATGTACAGCTGATTCAATCACCGTCTTCCTGCTTAACATTCCTATAGTTCAAATCTTGCTTTCAATTCTATATCTCTCGCAGGTTTTATACTCTTAGAGTCTTTTACTAATAAATCCTCTCTGCAGGGCCTTCTTGCTTCATCCTCCCCAACAGGGAAGTCTCAAGGAAGCCCCTTTTTCATTCCCACCAACAATGTAAAGAGACAAAACCTGTAAACTGATTATCAGTTTACCACTTCTAAGAAGAATCTTCATTTGGGGATAGGAGTCTTTTTTGCCGTGTGACAGAAAATGCTTTCCTTGTGCTTTTAAGTTCATGGCTAACAGTCAGCCTGGAAAAAATCTGTTTGCACATGAAAATTCCTTACATTGACTAACAGTTTTTCCCCACAACTGCTCTCAAGGGTCATTTGGGCTAATGGGATATAATCTAAGGATAAGCCATTCTAGTATAGATGCAAAAGTTCTCTTCCTCTATCTCTGAAACCAAAGGCTCTCTTCTTCTATCTCTAATAGCAAAGGTTCCCTTCTTCTATCTCTGTTCAATTCAGATCACAGTTTCTTTCAACATCTTTATGTTCCAGTTCTTTTCTGAGCTGCGGATGAACGCTGCACCCTCGCCCCCCTGGAATGAGCTTTATGAATTACAGGGACATAGTCTGGTGCATTATATTCTCACCTCGGCTTGCAAAAGGTTTTCAGCTCTGAAACTGTAGCATCCCATCTCCTTTCCTCTGGGCCTTGGCCCCTCCTTCTTCAGTCACACTGGTGTTGCCCTTGATAAATATAAAGGACCCAATAATTGATTGCCAATTAGATAAACTTTTATTAAAGCGAGAAGCCGAAGCAAGCAGCATGCTAGGAAAGCCGGAGAGCACGAGTCTCAACTCACGCTCCACGCATAGCTTTCGAAGTTTTCCCCACAGTTTACCATTTTTATAACTTTTTGGTTTACACACACCCCTTGGTCCTTCTCCAGTCCATGTTTTCCCATATTTGGTCATAGTTGAGTCTTCCAATTCTGGGAGTCTGGGGTTTTCTGCCCTCTCGTGGTGGTCAATGGATGAAGTCTTTCCTCTTCCTCACAGCATGTCTCTGAGAACCTTCTACTGTGGTCACCATGGTTTCACTATATTTCTTGTTTCTCTCTTTCTTCATGTCTTATGATATAAAGTTACATTATCCTGCACTAAGGCCGGACTCTCTCTAACTCTTCTCTTTCTGAAGTTTCTGCAGCTTACAGTTATTGCTTAATATCCTCTATATATTTACAATTTCTGCAGTTTGCTTAATAGCCCCTACATATTTATAATTATTAATAATAACATTTAACACAAATTACCTAAATCATTCATTTAATTTATAACAGTCCCCCTTCTTTATGAATTCATTAATTAATTAATTGATTGATTTGTGTTAATTCACTAATTTACTGATTTGTATGCTAATATATAACTTTTGTTAATACTCTATTGTAATGCTGAGCAATTATACTGGTTGTTAATTACAGCTCTGGCTTAAAGATTACCCTTATAAGTAGCCCAAGGTTGTTTTCTTCCTTCATCATACATCTGCTCTTTGTTTATGTTCTTCTTAATTCCATTTTTACCTGGGTCTCAAATTTGATTAAGAGTATGCTATAAAAATTGATTTCATCTTATTTCTCACCCAAACAGTATGGTTACACTGATTACAAACAGGAATAATGGAGTTTGATTTTTTTAAATTTGCTTTAGTTTATTTTCCTCAGGGGTTGCAGTTATATTGTGACATGCTGTAATGCTTCTTCAACATCATTTCACACATCAAATACTATTATATTTACAAACTCCTGTGCTAAAGTTGGTCGGGCATCCCAAGTGGCAGAGTCAGAACTCCTGGCAGTATTTCCCACTACAGTAACCTTCTGCCTTTTCCAACGTCTCTGGTTTTGCTTTCCGGAATGTGGATTATCATCTTCTCAGCAGCAAGGAAATTCTTCAGGGGTGCTTGGGAGTGACTGCCATTTAATTTTTTTTTTTTTTTTAATACTTATCTTACTTTTATGTTTCATCTGTTTTGCCCAGTAAGGGACTCAGGTGTATTTTCGGCACTTTATTATTATTATTATTATTTTACCTTGGGTATCCAATAGACCCCTCAACCCATTTACAACAAATCGGTACTACTTAAAAAAATCCCTCTTCAAGTTCCTTTATTAGTACAACCAGGTATAATGTTTGTTTTGTTATCTCTAGCTCCTCTCTTCTATAGGGAGGGCACAACCCCTTAGGAAAATATCCTGCCTTACAGTGAGTCTACCCCTTTTCTTTAAAACTTGCCTTTACATAGCTTTTTCCCACAATAATAGCATTCACAACTTAAGCCTTTTGGTCTACTTAGTTTACTCTTCTTCTCCTTCTTCACACATTTTGATTTTTTTTGACTGCAGCTACTAACACTCTTGCCTTCACCTTTACCTTTGTCTTCTCTCTTACACTTTCTGCAGTTCTCTCAATAAATCTTGTATTTCCTGCTCTTGCCACCCTTCTAACTTTTCTAATTTCCTTCATATGTCTTTTACCCCTGAGTATATCAAGCTATTGCTAAGCCTTTCAAACCAGTCAGTAGGGGATTTATCCTTTTTCTGGTGCTTACTAAAAGCCTTGTTAATATTCTATCCCCTTGGGACTGCCTCCCATATCTTTTGTCAATAGGACATTCACAGAGCCTCTGTGTTCTGGTCCTATNTTTTGTCAATGGGACATTCACAGAGCCTCTGTGTTCTGGTCCTATAAGAACTTCCTTTAACAGCAAAGGCTGACCCCCCTCTTGTTAATTTTGCCCTTTGCACCTTACTTTTTGTTCCCCTGGGCAATGGGACAGCTCCTTGCTCAGACCCATGGGTAAATACTTTCAGATTCTTGGGGGGGCAGGGCGTAGAGAAGCCGCAGGTAGAGGAAGGGGGGGTAGGGAAGCCAAGGGTGAAGGAAGGAGGGGGTAGGGAAGCTGTGGGTAAAGGTTGCCTTTGAGGATGGGGGGGGGGTAGGTTGTCCAAGGGGTCCCAATGCTCTTTTTTTAGATTTTCTTTGTTTTGTTGGGACCAATGGGAACAATGAAGCTTTAGACTCTTGCTACACCTAATCTTTAAATGACCTAAAAAAAAAATAGGCCAAAATAGATGCTCCCTTATCTTTGTATTACCCCATATGGTAATCATCCTCTCCTTATTTTTCCTTTCCTGGGATGGCCAATCATCCCAATTTTCAACCATTCTCCCTAAGGAGCTGTCTTGGGGAATATCAGGTAACTCCCCCCCACCCCTTTTCTGGGGTTTCTTACATGGATCCCTTTGGGCTTTTGGGATTTACTTTTCCCTTGACTCATTATCCCCTTTTCCCTCGGGTGCTTCACTCACTCTCTTGTTCGCTCCCTCCTTCAGTTGCCCGGCCCCTTGCAGGACACGGGAAATGCACTTAGAAGAGTTCCGCTCTCTCTTCGCAGCCACTGCTGCGTTTCAGGCACACGCACCTTTACAGGCACCTTTACATGCACCCTTCTTTATTACACATACACAGGCATACACTCCGGTGGATCACACTGATACAGAAGCACACTCCCCTGGTGTACTTTCCAGTTACACTCTTCGGGGATGTCATCGGGTCCACTCGCCCTGGCGTAACCCCTCAGGTACACTCCCCTGGTGTACCCCCCCGCCCTCCCCACCGAATCAATGATNACTCCCCTGGTGTACCCCCACACCCTCCCAACCGAATGATCGATCTTACTACTTTTTAGATCATTTGGATCTTTGTGCACGAGAATTACAGGAGCTTTAACGGCTGACTTATAAGGAAGCTTTCTCTGATTTTGACTATTCTCAATTTAGTGTCCTGATAGGGGGTGGGGGAAACGGCACCCTCTCAGCAATCCGAGCTCATCAATAGATGAGGGCGTCCCCTGGATGAGGAGGAGCCGCACCCCACAACCCCCTATCACGAGGGGTCACCAACTGATAAATATAAAGGACCCAATAATTAATTGCTTAATAAATTTTAGAGAACCAATTTCATCGAAAGCAATTTATTCGCCAGAGAAATTATCGGACAGCGAAATCGTCAAAGCTCACAATCAAGGAACAGTGCCGACACTGGGTGAAATTGTGAATACAGCCTCTGTCGCACTGTATTGCGCGAGTTTCACAAGAGACTGAGCCCATGCCAGCCAGTTTTTTATCTTTTCTGTCTGGGCTTATTCTGTCCAATATTCTATAAGTTCTTTTGTCCCTCGGTGACTTCGTTTTGGTGGTTGATGAAATTTCGAAAGCAAGGTCCAGTTTTCTGAAAAGATTTCCTGGGTGGAGAAGACTCCTGAGTGCTCCTGATAGTCCTGATAAGATATCATCTTGGGGCCATCAAGCCATATTAGATGTTGAGTGTCCTCATCCTGGTCGTGTCCACCTTCTATTGGTATTGTAATTCTTTTGTTCCTTCCTCTGGGGACAGGGAGAGCTCTTGAGAAATTTCCAAACCCTCTGTCCTGCTTTGAGAGACTTTTTTGCTTTCTCAGAAAAACACATTTTTATTTTTATTTACTATAACAACAATATTATGAAAACATGAATTACCATCTATCACAATTGCCAATTATATAAACTTTTATTAAAGCGAGAAGCCGGGCTCTCTCTAACTTTTCTGTTTCTGCAGTTTCTGCAACTTACAGCTATTGCTTAATATCCTCTATATATTTACAATTTCTGCAGTTTGCTTAATAGCCCCTACATATTTATAATTATAAACTATAACATTTAACACAAATTACCTAAATCATTCATTTCACTTATAACTCCCTGTTGTTTTCTTCACGTGCCCTCACCTTGTCCTTTTCTCTGATGCAGGAGAAGATTTATGTTCACAGATTTATTTGTTCTCAGATTGAATTCTGCAGCACTAAAAAAGGCTGATCTTGCCTGAGCCCTACATTAGGGAACTGCACGCTCTCCCTCCTGCTGCTGATCGTGATCCCTGCTGGGCAGCGGTGGCTGCACAGTTATTCGCAACAGCGCTGAAAGAGTTAATCTCGTCTGGGTCCTGCATCGGGGAAAATCACTTACTGTGCTTCTCACTGCTGATCACCTAGTCTGCACTGGCACGGTGCAAACCAAACCCACTGCTCACTCTACTCCGGAGCTGCCCCCGCTGCGAGTCACGGAGTCGCTTCCAGTCCCAGCCGCATGGTGCCTCCCAGCACTGGGGTGGTTTTCCGGCAGCAGAAATTTCAGCGGCCGTGCCATGGCCCAGCCCAGCCCTGCTTGGTGCAAGGGCTCGGCCCGGCCTATTGGCTGCGGGTGGGGCTCAGTGGCAGCAAGATTTCAGCTGCCGAGCCACGGGGGCTCAGCCCAGAACCACGCCGAGGCCCAGTGGCTTCTCTTCCCCCTGCCCAGCAGACTGCTGGACAGGCCCAGCCCAGCCTTACTGGGAAGGGGGAGTGGGGGGAGAGAAGGCCTCCACTCTTTTGCAAAAAGCGGGAAGTAAGAGAGAACTTTTCATGGTTTCTACTTCCTTAAATATGGTATTCGTAGAGGCAGTTCTTGCTTCTCTAATTGGCTAACTGGTGCATCAATTCTCAAAGCCAGCCAGTGAATGGTTTTGCCAGGCATGGAGGAAGCTGTAATGTTCTTTACAGAGAGAATTATATTTGTGCCTGCTGGTTGTTTTTCTTTAACTAAAAACGAAGCTATTTCAACCCACTGCAGTAGCCTATATGGGAAGATTCCTGTTCTAAAAATCACATTGTTTATTAGTTCCATCTATATGGCTTAGATTCACTGCACAGAAATATGACCTAGACCTGGTTTTCCAGATGTATATTTATTCTCAGGAGAAATGTGTGAGGGTTTGCTTTTGCTAAGGAATGATAGCCCCCAATTCAGTGCCCCCACTGAGATTCTCCAAACCACGTGCCCCTCACTTGCTCCTCCTTTCCCTCCCTTCCTTCCTCCCTCCCTCTTCCTCCCTGTGGTTGCTGGAGATGGGAATTTGAGGTCAAAAAGAAAAATTAATGGGTCGAGATAAGAACAATTTACTTGAAACAACAATGACATAAGAAAATGAACAGTAACAGCAGCAGTATTAAAAATAAAAGTGTACAAAAGAGACTGATTCATATGCAAAAATGCTCACCATGGAGCTTGTGACCTGACCACAGATCGCACTGCTCCAAGGAGCCCCTTCTCCCCAGAAGAAAGTCCCTTTCCCCCACCCCTTGCAGTGATGTGAGGTGATATAGAATAACCTTTATGTCCTAGCTATGTCCCCTCCCACTGACTGCAAAAAATTCACTCTGTCCTGGCTGCAACCAGGGCAACTATAAATGTATAAAGAAAATCAACCAGGATAATTCGAGGTTAAAAAAATAGAAAAAAAAGAGGTTGTTGCAATACGACATGAAAGAACGACAGCCACGCACTGAGATGTCCAAGGCAAAAAGGGGGCAGTTTATTAACAGGCCTTGACATTTATAGAATTCCAACAGTGACCATGGATTGGAGGAAGAAAATTGGCCTCTCCAACCACACTGGTCAACCCAACAGTCCATCAATTCTCTCCTCCTCCAGAAAGGAATGCAAAACAATCACTATTTACATGAAAAGTGTGTGAGAAACTCCATTACAAAAATGCAAACATCAGAAGGCTGAAAAAAACCAGGGCAGCAAGAAGTCATATTGCAGAAGCCAAAAGGATTTTTCTACTTTTCTTGCTGCGAAGAATGTCTATATATTTATATAATTATTCTTCCCTCATCTTCTGATTCACAACTATTCTGCTGGCCATTCTCAGAATTTTAACAAACAATTATGGATCAATCACATGCTGCTGGCAACTGGGTATTTCAAGAGGTTTGTATGTGTGTGTGTATAGCCAGAGAAGCAAAGGAGTTGTCCCGTTCGTACTCTAGAGACCGGCATGGCAGAGGTTGGAAGTGAGAGCAGCCTAAAACTTATGTGACCAGAGCCATTTGTTCTGTGAACTTGGAGAGCTGGAGCGTATTCAGTCTATGGAATATATGGAGTTAAAGATCAGGTAGATACGGACTTGCTATATGTGAGAGTACATTATTTGTATGAGAGATGTGTCACAGCCATTCACTAATATGTGACCAGGCAAGAACAAGTGACCTTGGATGTTTGCATATGGTATCTGTGAGAAAATGAATTGACACTGATGTGGTTCAATAAAGACAGAAAGAGGATATGAAGATACCTATTTTCTGAGGCAAGACTGAATGGTCATGGTGTGCTCAGTCCACAAAAAGATGGTGGAAGGAGAAAAATCATTCTATCCATGACCAAATTAAAGGATGATTAATCAACAGAAAAAAACTCCCCAAAACTTTCAGTTTAAAGAGATTGCTTGTGCAAGAACAAATTTATAGAAAGTGAAACAAATTAAATAATAGGTCATAACTGACACTGCAATCAGCTTTTGGCAAGGTCTCATAATGTAAGATGGGTAAGCATGAAAAGAAGTCTACTTTTATGATTGTGTTGGTAAGTTTATAAACATCTAATGTCATAGTCTTTTAGAGAAAAAGCTGCTGGAGTTTTCAGAGATGATATTACTGAAGAGTTTATCCAGATTGTGTATTCAATGTAAATTCATCTATGTATCTGTGTTCTCGCTTGTATTTTCCCTCTTCCTAACACTGACTAGTTTACTAAAAGTGTGAAATTTATAGTTAAGTTTGTCTACCCTTTGACAGATAAAAAAAAAAAAAAAAGAAGTCTCCTGAAAGAATGTCTTTACTGGTGGGTGAAAAACACCTGGCATTCTTGTTATAGACTCTCAGCTGCTTAATGGCAAAACATAGATGATTTGTTATTGTCTGTCAGTATTGATGAATCAATGCTATGAAGTGGTATGTTTTTCTTTGCATTGTACTAGGAGTTAGGCAAAGGATATTTGAAAGCTAAATTGACTGAGGTGGCATACTGGTTAAATGGATGCCTTCTGCAGAAAATTGTGGCAAATTGTAGGAAATAGTTTAATAGGGAAATCATTAAAAAAAGAAACTTGCCTATAAGGTGGGCATATAGTGAACTTGAATGAGTGATCTATGTTAATCAAAGAACTCATGAAGATATTTTAATAATTGCAGTTTGAGGCTTTTGAACTTTCCAGGCAGTTACCATACAACATAAAACTTTTGAAATGAAAGAAATTTGACTAGGCATAGTATTTTGTTGTCTACTTGGACAAGAAAGTACAGAGAGCATGTGAATATTTTGCTGTAGTGGATTGATTACAAGATGATGTCTCCTGCCTGTAAAGGCTGTCTTTCTGAAAGAACAGCAGTTACTTACAAACTACTTGCACTTTGCTATACCATTCACTGAGATTTATTTGCTTCCAGGTTGGAATGGAAAATAACTTCAAAAAGTGCATGGTATTTTAGAAAAAAATAGAAAATGATCTGATGGAATTTGGAAGGTGTCACTCATTTAAGAGAATAAAGTAAATATCTGCAGTTTTCCTGCTGATAGTCTCATCTAATCAGATGAAAATCAGCCTTCAGTCTACAAGGGTAGAGTGTGGCTGGAGAATAAGCATATCTGAAGGGACAGTGGTAGAGGATATCTCTGAAAATACTAGAAATCATCCTTGGTGTGGGTTGTAACTTTTTTGTCAAAAATTAATCTTCTTTCCCCAGCTTTATTAATTCATATCTGGTTTCACCCAAAAGCTTATTACTATTAATAAACTTGAATAAACAAAGTGTTGAGAAGATTTCAGGCCATCTGAAATGGAGAAAAAAATCTTACTTACATATATGTAGGATAAATATGCAGTAGTTCCACAGTAAAATTGCATCAAGTAAAGTCTTCTAAGATTTTCACAGTGAGCAAATGCAGAAATGCTCTTTGCTTCTGAATCCTTTCCCTTGCTTACACAGCACTGGGTCTGGACAATTTCCAGGCAGAGGTTATCTCAATTGTACTGGGAATATTTCTAGTAATGCAGATTTAGCATCCCCTGTGTTTCTGTCCTTGTTGCTCTGCTTTTTGCATCGCACCTTTGCTCTGCATGGCTGCATTCTAGATGGAAGAGGTTTATTCTCTATATGATGCCATCTTATGTCATTGGAAAGCACGGCCAACTGAAAACAAATGGGGTTAATGACCATAGGGGTTAATGACACCTATTGAGAGCTGGGTGCTGTGAATCTGGGAGCTGAGCTGCCAAACACAGATCCTAGGTGAAGCTCTCTTATTGCAACAACCTGGACCGTGGCACAAAGTTAAGACCTGTGCACCTGAAGGCCCTGGTGACCAGGGAGTGCTATCTGCCACCAAAGTGGAGGAACTACTCAAAAGCAAGTAATAGCACAGGTAAAAGGCCCTTAGCAGGCCCATCTAATAGTTCACTTGATGTTCCAATTAAGACATCATTGCATATTATGAATTTGCCCAGTCTCTGCTGTGATAGAGATACCTAGGACCAGATAGATCAGAAGCCACTGGTCTGGCTGGTGATCTCTCAGCCTGCTCCCTGCAAACTGTTGTCTCTGAGTTAAAGACATAGGCTAGCCACTTGAGCTTTACATATTTGCTATAGCAATATTTTCTGGCCTGGTTCTTGATGTCACTGGATCCAACTGTTTTGATACCAACCCCATGGAGGAGGATGCTGCCTCTCCTTCATCATGCCATCACCTGAGGCAGAGCTGGTTTTGACTATGGGCCAGCATAACTCTGTACAATCACTCCAATGTCTGCATATAATGGCCCAGAAGAGCTTATTCAGTTTGGATTTGTGCTTCAGGTCACAGTGATGGACTTAGTCCAAACAAGAGTGTCTTGCAGGACTTGAGAGACCTCAGCCCCTTGCTCTGGCCAGCCTGGCAAGTTCCCTAGATTAATATAGGCATCCAGTGTCTTAAGGCTACCATCTGCTGGCTAATGGAAGAAAAATGAGCCAGTGATTTTGTTAGCAGTCTCTCTGTCCACTAAAGTGAGTGCTAGAGCCATCTTAATCAGCAGATAGAAATTGAAGAGCAAGTAAGAAAACTGCAGTGACAGTGGATATGGGTCTTAAATAATGCTAAATTTAAACTGACCACTTTAAGCCTTGACAGAAGAATTAAATTTTATCAAAGTAATTTCTGACTTCAAAAGATCCATTACAGTTTACTTGACATTATCTTGCTAGGAGCCTGTGAGTCTCAGGTACGATCTTTTGCATCCTTTTATGGATTTTCTTAGCTTGCTTGGTCCAGGAAACAGCATTTTCAAAAAAAAGCAAAGAGTTTGCAAAGTTTCGGTGTGCACTTATCCTCTCTTCCCTATGTGCCTATCAGTGTTGCTTCTCATGATTATTTTAGCTACAAAAAAAAGAGTTATGGATACTAACTACTCTCTTTGAAAACTCCTCTCTTTTTTGCTGTAGTTTAATATTGGGAGAATTCCACAGAATTGGTTATGCTCTTGCCTAAGAGCAAGAGCTCTATACCAGCAGAGTTCCTGTGCCCTTGAGCTATGCCAATATGAATCTGAGGCAGAAAAGAAACAGGATTTGTAAGAATTGTTTTTATCCTAGGTGATATCTACATGAAGTTCCAAAGGTTGGAGGATCCCTTTGCACAGGAATTTCATTTAATTTGCTATTAAACCAACCTTTGGGATTCCAAAATTACTGGAACACTTGATTTATATAGATGCAATAATCTTAATTTTTTCTTACCATTTTCTTACCATTTTTTTCTTACCATTAATGCAGCTGGTGTTACTGCGAACAGTCTTTTCTCCTACTCTTGTGAGTAACCCAAAGTGTTACTGTATTCCACATCTATCTGTGCCCAAAATTTGTCTCTTTGAGAGCCTGCAGCCAGAAAATGGAACCAAGATGGCCTGTTTGGGGTGTTTACATGGTCCCTTTTCATGTCTGAGGCTAGAAGCAGAGAGCCATCTCTCTCTTGGCAGTGTTTGCTGAAGGCTCTGCTTTGGAATGGGTTGCTTTGGGCTGGCAACAGTAGCCACGCGGAAAAACTGCATTTCACAATCAAAAACTGTTCCAGAGTGAAGTTTGCAAAATCTATGAACAGTGTGAAGCTTGAGCTGGTCCCTGGGGCCGTGTCTACCCACATCAGTGCCTGTAGGCCGGTTCTTCCCCATGACACACCCGCAGCATGGAGGACAGCAGCACCAACATCGGTGGAGTCCAGTGGGTCACAGCAGGAAGCCGTGGGCAGCAGAGCTGACTCCATACATGCTGGCAGTTCCCATCTGTCACTAGAACTGCTTTGTAAACTCTGCCTTCTTGGGAAGGTTCTTTTTGTCCATCATCTTTTTTTCCCCTTTGTCTCCCAGACTGCACAGTCAATTCAGGTGCCATTTTCCCTTTGTCTTTCAAGCCACACAGTAGTCTGTGGGGGTCACCATCTCAGAATTAAGAGTTACCCTACCATTCATTTCTGTGAGTTTATGAGCTTTAATGTTTTTGTATCTAGTGATTATTAACTGTTATTTTTTGCCTGTTGCTGTTTTGCTTGTTATTAAACTTATTTTTTCACTTATATCTACTCATAATAATTTCTTAATGGTGGAAACTCATTGGTTGAAATTAAAGGGAATAATTTTAGAGTGTTTACCTATTTAAATTGTCTTAAATCAAGACATCTGTATAAGCATAAAAATTCATATTATCTTTAATCTTAATGTAGCATTAGTTTAACACATTTTTTCTCTGTATTTTCTTCTTTCAGTTGCAAATGAGACAAGTGACAACCACCCACAACCACTATTACAATTTGTCCGTAAGTGTTTCATTTTAACTGATTGATTTCTATACCTACTGTAAAAATAAAAAAATAATAATTCTTTTAATCTCATATTGTGTCTACCCTATATTATGTGCCATTTACAGTACTAAACTGAGGAACCATAATATTTGATTGGAAAAGTCACCTACAGAAATTCAGTCTTACTGAACAGAGTTGATGCAAATTTAAATGAATGGAAGACTTTTTGGCCTTACTATTATTTCAAGCATAAAGTTATAAATGTCTCTAAGCCACTGAAGTTCACTACAGTGCTTACAAAGAGCTTTTGTCAAAGCTTACAAATAATGCATGAAAAAATGTTATTAAACATTACTGGTATCTCCTTTATCACTTTGCTTCACACAAAAAGATTAAAAACTAAAACTATGGCTTGGGATTTGGAATAACTGACCCAAATTCAAATAAAAAGGAGGAGTATGTTTGGTAATGTAACACCAACTGACCATGACTGACCATACAAATTACTGGAAAGACAGGATAGAATATGCAGAAAAGAGGATAAAGATAGGGCATCCCAATATATAATATTTATATATCCCATATATAAATGGCATATATATATATATATCTGTATATCCCATAATATATACAGTTTCATAGTGATTTGTGATCACTTAGCAGGGAAAAACCCTCTCTTCATTATTAAATGGAGGGGAGCATTTGTCATCATGATGGGCAGTGCAGCTCAAAACATTAAAATAATTTATATCTATGGTGCAGTATTTCGCACAGTCACAGGATGGCATTCTGGGCTTCCAGCTCAGCTGTAATCATCCTTCACAGGGTACAATAAAATGAGGGTGAAACACTCTTAGAAATATTTTAACTTATTCACAAGGATTTGAAATTAAAGTTGTTGAGGACTACACCTAGTGCAGGTAGCTTGGTGAGCAACTGTAGTGCAAGCTGCAGGTTGTGCAAGGTGGTGGGAAATAGCAGGAGCCCTAGGCAATAAGCCATGACCTGGCATAGAACACTTGCACAACACAGGGCATGGGGATTTGGTGCTAGCCAGGTGAGAGGCCACAAAGACACATGTAGGAGCCTATGGCTCAGCAGAAAGACCCCAGATGATTGAATGCATGGACTGTAAAGGTATAAAAGCCCAGGGACTGCATGGTTCAGGATCCCTCCTCCTCAGCACCCAGCTCAAGCTGGCTTTTTCTGTCTGTACCAGATGTCTGACACTGCTGTGGAAAACCTGCATCCAAGCAGGTAAGGAGATCTTGTCTGACTGTGGGAGTGGTGTGTGTGTAGGGAGTCAAGTAGGGCAGCTGTCAACTTATTGGAGCTAGCTGGTGAGAAGGGGCTTCAGTCTCAGCAGTGAAAATCTCAGGTGGTGGGAGTGTGGCTGCCAGAGTGAATCCTGGATGGTCAGACAGGAAAGTTTTCTTGCAAACACTAGGGGATGTTTTGTGAGTTTGGCTGAACTTGGTTCAGAGAGAAAAGGCTGAGTTGTTTAAGAAAAACTGGCAAAACAAAACACCATCAACAAAACAACCCAACCGCTTATAGGAATTATTTATGCCAGTAAAAACTCATAAGCATTTTACAAGATTATATGCAAAACTTTTCAAAATAATGAGCTGTAGACAGTGTTTTAATATACAGTGATTCCTTCAAGATTCTAGCCTAATGGTCTATTTGACATTTTTGTGGGCTTCTTAAAGGATTTTCTTCTTTCACAACTAACAAATAACCAATTAGTATACAGATGAAACATTTCTGGAGAGCCCACAAAACACTAGCTGAAGTGGTTGTTCACTTTGATCTGTTGCTACTCTGTGCACATGGAGTCTCTTCAAAAAGGATCCAGGGAGACCTGCTTGTAGAGGCACACTCATCTTCAAAATGTGTGATATTTGTGTCTTAACTTTTTATGTGAATTCAGATTTAGATA
>VWYO01025647.1:0-14605 GCA_013400275.1 Rhadina sibilatrix
AAAAAAAAAAAAATAGAAAATTTAACTATGAAATAATTATTTCTTCTGAAGAATACATTTAATTTTATACTTCACTTGAAAGTGAACACAACTCTGGCAATGGCATTAAATGTCTGTCTAGTTTTAGAGTGTGGTTAGAAGCCATGTCTCCTTTTTTATGCAAAAGAACAAAAGATTCCTTCAGAGTGGGAATCAAAATTCAGAGTTTTCAATTTTTTCACTGGAGCAACTTATGCCTCATCACTGAATGCTGGTTTAGTTTAGGGGATGTAAGCCAATTATATTGAATGTATAACTCAAGAACATTACTTTATATGCTTTGAATACCTGCTTTAATTATTTGTGTTTAGATAAAGTATAATTGTCATTACTAAGCAAGTAACTTCATGCAGTCAAGCAACCAATACAGGGATAAATAAATCTATCTTGGCAGAACTAAGGACTAACTTGTAAATGTTAACAAAAAAATCTAAAATATAATAGGTAGATTTTTGGAAAAACAAAATCTTCCTACAGCAACTTTCTTAGAAATATCGCGCATATTTCTAATATCTGTTTGCCATTCAAAAAATCTTCATTGGTATTCTACAGAAATATTTTGTAGGGGCTTCTTGGTCAGAAAAGTTTGTCACTTTTCCTGTAGGGTATTCAAGTGTGTGGGTATTCAGTCCAGAAATTTCAATGAAGATTGTAAAGAAAAAGTGACATTTTTATTATCACTTTTGCATTCATCTATAATTGTACTTCCTGTGCTGTATCTCACAGAATAGCTTTAAAAAATTAAACAACTCCAATATAAAATAAAAGATAGGTAAAAAATGGAAGATGTTGTTGTAGTCCTGAAATCCAAAAGGGCTTTCCAAAGTACCTAAAATATCCCCCTACCTCAGAATACACCTTCACACAAATTCAGAAAAGATGTTACTGTTAAAATCCAATTATGAGAGATGCCTCTCCTTGAATTAAGGTGCAAAACAGACCACCTGCCAAAGTCAGTAGTAGAGCCTTTATTTAACAATAAATATGAGGGAGAGAGATAGAAATGGGAGGGTGGGGGTGAGGGAGGAAAAAAGAGAGAGAGAGATAATAGAAGGACTCCATCACTGTGTGTGATGTTCATGGCATCCCCATGATCCCTCTTCACCTGGTCTTTCCAGAGTTGGAGAGGTCCCCAAATCATTCTTCTGGGATATCACCTTCACACAGTCCACATTCCATACCGTCCACAAGCATATAGATGCCCTAACCTGTGATGGCATGTGTGTAAGCAGATTTTTCTTTCTCAAAGTTTGTCATGGTGGGACTCTTTTGTCTGGATGCTAACTGAACTTAGGCCCTCTAGCTGTGCCATCTCTGCTTATCTTAAGTTCCAGTGTGGCTTATAATATAGCAAATTCTGTGGCCTTGGCAGTGTTCTGAGACAGACAGCTGGATCCTTACAGGTCCTTACAGTTACAGGCAAGGGACAAAAGGACCACACTGGAGAATTTCAAAGAAAAACCTGGCCATGGAACTCACTGTGTAAATTAAAGAAATCACCTGAAATTCTTCTGTTGTTGGTATACTGCTGCAGTATTGTCAGGCACAAGGCAGAGTATTACAACCAGACCCTAAAACATAGACAATTGTAGCTCTCAAGAGGTCAATTCTGTGGGGTCTTGATAGGGAAAACAGCTAGGATATAGAGTCCTGTGTAACACTTTGGTGTCAGAAGCAGGTAGCATTCAGTGCTTGCTTCAGCTCTCAGATTACCTTTAGCTCTCCATTCTTTATACTACCTACATTAGAATCCTGCTGCAATAAGCTCAGGATTTTTCAAAGGTGACTGTGACTTTGCCAATGGTGCGAGAAATAAGCTTCATTATTTAAAGTTGCTTTCACAATGTATCACCTGTTGCTTTGGTTGTTGATAATGCACACCAATAAATGAAAGACACTTCAATGATTCAGCAATGAAAATCACTGAACACTGGACACTTTATGCAGATGCACTAACAGTCTTACCTTTAATTTTTCCACATCTGACTGTCTGACTAGAAGCAGGACTCTGATTTTTAACAAAAAAAAATTTGCTTCTTCCATTCAATCAATTCTGAGAGGAAGTGAGCTATGACAGGTGGGAGTAAGATATAATATTAAATAATAGAAGCAAGAAAAAATATTAGCTAATAATAGGTAATTTGGCAGTGTGAACTGAAACAACTGAATTTACTGAAACAAAGATTTAGGAAACCAACCGCTACAAGCAACTGATTTGCCAAAGAGAGAGTAGATGAATTGGCTTTTACCCCAGCCATAGTTATTGAATCATATTTTTAGAATGGCTTTCTTGGCTTATACATCACAATTTGTCCTAAAGTTGTCTTTTTCAGGTAGTATTTTATTATCATGTGAGAAAGAATTAAATGAGTTTTGAAAAGACAAAAAATTTAAGAATAGAATTACATCACAAATAGTCTGGAAATCATGCATCATCTTAGTTTCTCTTTTTTACAAATGTTATATTTGAATATTCTGCAACTCTAACATGCAAAGTCTCCATAAAGGCCTTAATGAGAAATACATAAGTGAAGTGAGTAGTCCTGGAAGAGAATAAATGGCAGTCAAAACAAGGATAGATCTGTTAAGCCCCTAAATGTTACAAACACATTATTTCACTTTTTTTTATCTGTCGTTTGGATTGCATCATTACAGTGTCCTATAATATCTGAAAATTAATTGCATGCTATGACACTGAAATCAAGGTGAGTACATCTGAAAAATCATTTAATCAGCAGTGTGCTTGGCATTCCTTTTTTTGTACTGGAAGAAGATTTATTGGTTATTGGCCATTTTAAAGGCTTCTTACTGTGATATTGCATCAGAAAGGGAAAAAAAAAAAGGAGAAATATTTGAAAGAAGATGGAGAGTAGACCAATAATGTTGCAGGTCTGATAAAGTGAGCTATCAGAGATGTGAGTATATGCAGAGATAGTACACATAGGTAATAAAGATGAAACATATAAACACTAGGTGAAAAAATTGGAAGATTTTTTGAACAATCCATTTTACATGTTCTATTGGGTGATGACAATTGTTGTAGAAAAAATAACATACATATGAGGATTTCGAATTTTCTTTTCTTCTTGCATTAAGAATTCAAAACAAAGATTTCTTTTAATTAGAGCTTGAATTGTAACACTAAGGAAAAACCAGAAATAAAAATGAAACATAATGAGAAGATCCCCTACAAAAAGGTAGTCTAAGGAAAACTTAGAACTCTAAAAATAAAATTACCTTATAAATAAAAAACATCAAGTAAGTGTGAAAGGAACAGTTCTTTCTCATAGGGAATATGATTTAAAATAAAATCAGAAACTGGATTATTTATAAAACATAGCACAATGAACCACTCTATCCAAGATTAAAGAAATTTCTCATGTAAGTGGCAACATGGGAGTTTTGTGTTCGTAAAAGTTCTGTTCCATGTTTCAGCCTTAATCAGTGAAAGATAATGCATAGAAGTGAGGAATGCCAAAATCTTAAATCTGTTCACTCAGTTTGCTAATTTAGCAGCAGAATACATATTTTCTTTGTGTTATGTGTTACAATATGAAATGTAAAAGTCTTATTTAAGGCAGAAATTATGCAAAATGTAAGTGTGTGTTGTAGTCTATGATTATCTGTTTGTTTCACTTGGATGTTGACCTCTGTGTATACAATATTTATGCACTGTGTGTTTGGAACACCAGAATTTATCTTATCAGGGATGCTTATCCATTTGCTATATTGTCATGATATGGAAGTAAATTTCCTCCTTTTCTTCTTTAATAAGGCAAGGTTTCTTACCCATCAGCCTAAGCTGAGAAAAATTTAACACTGTTTTTGTGATTTCCTTGGGTTGAAGCCAATAGGATTGCACCCCAGGAAGCCCAAAGGTTGTGAGCCTTGCCCCAGCTATGGGGACATTGAGCACAAGCTCACAACTTGGTCCCAGAGAAGGATTCTGGGGTAATCAAAGCAGCTGAGCATGTGTCAGGTACAATGTAATTGTTATGAGTTCAGAGTCTCACATTACATGATGATTGAGGAAGGAGCTCAGAGAAACAAATTACTATATCTTGTCTCTGTATGACCAATTCTTTTTCTGCCCTCAGGTATGAGTTTAGCCTGAAAAACACAAGATTAATGGTTCTGCATGTTTAAAACTAACAAAAAACAGAGAATACTTCATTGAATGGGCTGACTGGCAATTCTTTGTTAGCCTCAAAATCAGACCTGAATTTTCAATTTTTTTTGTTTGTTTCTTTTGTCTCTTTCCATCAATGGATTTTTTTTTCCTAAGCTGTGTTCCTTAGGTCATTACTAGTTTGACCTAACTCTGCAAGATGCAAGAAAATTACATTTGAGACATTTCTATTTTCTTACCAGAAAGAGAGATACGGATGACTGATTGGAAGTTCCCCATGTTCTAATTTCTATTTTGAAAAAAAAAGTGTTTTATGATATCCTCTTTTCTGCAAGTCACTGGAAATTTCACTGGCTACCATGACTTCTCAAAAGGCATCAAATGTCTGCCAAATAAAATAAAAGAAACTAAACAATTTAAACTGTTCAACCAGAGGAAAATTACTAGCTCTGTGCTGAAATTCATATACAGAGGAATATTTATTTTTGTCTTCAAATTATTTGAAGAATGCCACTCTCAGAAATGGACATAATTTCGACTTGAAATGAAGTGTTGCATTTTATGTATCTATGAAATTATTCCAAAAGTTTTAATAACACTTCTCTTTTAATTTTAGTCCACCTTTAAAGGAAAAAAATAGTAGACATTGGGCTTCACTTCTCTTTGGTATAAGATGTGCATAATCATTGGAGTAACACCAGGGACTAATTTGCTTCCTCTTACAGCCACAAGTCCTATAAATGTGAGTGAAAGAGAATTGCAGTTTGGTCTTGATGAGTGAGTAAAAATATGATGAAGTCAGCTTTTTCACTGAGAAGCCTCTCAAGGCAAGATAGCTTTACAGGTAATATCGGACACTCTTCAAAGCTATCAATATCAATTGCTTTTTCAAATGGAGACCTCTTTTCGCTCCTTAACTTACTTTAACCTTCTCTTAGAAGGAATATAATCAGGAGTTAATACAATGTGACATTGGAACACATGTTGGAAAAGAGAAAAATCAACACTTCTGGTGATAGAAACTTTTTATTTTCCTTTTGTTATTTATTTGTTATTGGCTGAAAAAAGAAGAGAGAAGAGATCAAAAATGGTCAGGCTAAACAGAATCTGAACAGAACATCCAAATGGAAGAAACAGTGCCTGTCAGAAGACTTAAAATGCAGTGAAAAAACACATGTATATACAAAGCTGTCTGGATGTGTCAGGACTGGCTCTGGCTGATATGTATTACTTATCTTGATTACTGAAAATGACAGCACTCCATTCTCAGAGAGCACATAGCAATTTTACTGCTTCCACAATAAAAGTACAGACCACCCTGTGAACTCACAGTGCATGTTCCCAGACAGAATATTTTTTTGAGCAAAGAAGGATATTAAATTTATAGGAGGGTTGAACGCAAGAACATTAAAATTATTCTTCCTAAGTTTGTACAGCAACCAGTGCACAGCCTAATCTGATAGACTGTTTTTAAAACCAGAAATGGGATTAAAATACTGTGAAAGACTGTATGACTTTGTTGTTATGAGTTTACCAGCAGAAATTTGCCTTTATGTTTCAATCATTTTCATGTTTCTGTGTGACCACTGAACAGCAAGGAGTGGTTACAGTATTTCAGCATTAAGAAAGAAATACAAACACATCCAAGTTAAAAGACAAAGGTGCTACAAGAACATGTGAAAGTAGACTAGTTGCAGGCCAAAAGGGACTAGAAATGGGAAGAAAGCTGAACTCTCAAAGAAAGGCTCTTCTGAAACTGTCTTCAAGTAGAAGTATTAGAGATAAAACAAACTAACTAGTTTTAAAGAGATTGGTCACTAAATGAAAGAAATTGTAGTATTGTGTGCATAATCTCAGATGCCTCTGTCCAACAGTTATAGCCATACGTTTCCATCTTACTGTTACCACCCTGCAGTATCTTGAAGTATCTTTCCTTGTAGGAATCCAGTTGTCTTCACACTGTGCTACCAGATACCTAAACCACAAATATGTTGCAGCCCATTTTGTCACTCATTCTATGATGTTTTACATTTTTTATATGATAGAATCTGACTCTAAAAGTATATACATGCAGTGGTTTCTCATTTTTTTTCAGCTTTTGCACACTTCCCTTAGTATATGTATTTCCTTATTAACTAGCTGGCGAAAAAAAGGATGTGAGGTTGGTTCTTTGTGACAGCACTATAGATGACAGAGTATGGCTAAGTCCATCCAATTTTGCAATGGATAATGAAGGAACTCCTATGGTATTTATTACTGAGTCTTTCTGCAAGATAACAGTCCTGTCAGTAGAAAAGCTGCATACCTTTTCTTACACTATGTTGGCAGAGAAGCCTGGGAGATCACATTAATGTGAGGTGAAATCTCCTCATCCTTTATCATATAAACTCCTGAATGATTTTGTCTGTTTGCCTTTTTCCATTGTTTCAGACTTTTCTCTGTTGTGCAGGCAGAAAAGTTGCACATTAGCCACTATAATACCATAGTTATTTGAACACCATGAGAAAATACAGGCTGTCTCCTGGTATCTTTCCAGCATGGTTCAACAGGGTGAGAGATCCTGCAAATTTACTCCCTGCTGCTACACAGAAAAATCTTCAATTAAATAACATGGCCACTTGTGGATAGCAAGCTGAGAACTTGTATCAGCCAGGGTGTCACTAATAAAAGAAACAACCGTTTCTTAGGAGAAAGTGCAAAGATCCAGCTAGTCAAGTAGGAGGAAGACTCACAGGCAGTTTATCCTAGTTCTTATGACCAGTGTCTTGGTTTGGAAAGACAGGTATCTACCAGGGAAACTGGAGTTTCCCTGAGAATGGAGAATGTAACCCCCACCCGCCAAAAAGTATAATTTTGCAATCAAGGGCTTTCAGGCAAAGATTCTGGGAATAGGAATAACAGTTCTTTACTAAGAATATTAACAATACAAATATAGTAGAAAAAGAAAAAAAAAACAAAACCACCCACCCAAACAAGAAAACAAACAAACAACAATTTTGGAGNCACTTTGATACTTAAAACAAATGTTATTGCATTACTTTTGATGTTCTGGAGATTTACTCTGAATTCCAGAGATGTATGTCTTGGGTTGCAATATGTAACCAAAAATGTGTATTTTATTTCTTATCTGTTGAAGCTGGTTGGGGAGGTGTTTTCTTTATCTCTTNTTGAAACCGGCTGGGGAGGTGTTTTCTTTATCTCTTGTATAACCCATTCCTCACAACTCCAGTGGGGAGGGGGCGGATGCCTTCTGCTAATGGGGCAGCTGTTAAAACCAGGTGGAGCAATGTTCCTTATCTCTTCCATGACCCACCCTCCCTCCAGAGGGACACCTTCTGTTAACGGGCCATTAAGGCTCACCACATGACTGAAAACATTACATCGTCTCATTATGAGATTCTCCACCCAGTAGAAGGAGCCAAGAATTCCCACCTAGATAAAAACTGAGAGTCAGAAAGACCAGGACAGCCTGTTTTCCACTGGATTCCAGAGGAAGACTGGACCTATCTCGCCATCACTGGAACTTTCTACAGGATCATCTCTACTCCAACAGAACCACATCTGTTACTCCAGGAGGACTTACTTTTGGACTGCTTCCAACACCCTGACCAACAGGGTGTCAGGTTGTAACTCTGACTCTGTCAGGGTTTCTAGGATTGTTGTTTGTTTGTTTGTTTGGGGATTTTTACTACTATGTCTGTATTTTTAATATTCCCAGTAAAGAACTGTTATTCCTATTCCCATATCTTTGCTTGAAAGCCCCTAACTGCAAAATTGTAATATGGAGGGAGCGGGTTTACATTCTCCATTCCAAGGGGAGCTCCAGCTTTCCCTGGCAGATACCTGTCTTTCCAAACCAAGACAATGTGTTACAACAGACTACACAATTCTCCCATGCTAGATTCAGTGCAAGGCCTATCAGTGTTGATTATTTTTGTATGTAGCCAGGTTAATATTATCTTAATGTTTCCAAAAATATTTTTAAATTAATTTTCTTGTGTTAGAAGTTAGTACTAAGCTCATTGTCTACTTCTTACATGATTAGCATGTTTTGTTCTGAAATGTTTTTATGGCAAGGCTTAAGGGAAAACATTGTAAAATGATCCAAACAGATTGGAGATTCTATTTGTGGAAAAAAAATCCATTGGAGGATCAAATGTGATCATTAAACTGCTGTTAATTAATTCAAATTTGTATTTAGTATTAACAATAAAAAGCCAAGGTTTTACAGCCCTGTGTTACCTAATTGCTTTGGGCTAGCTGTTTACATTTCTGCTCATTGTTGCATTGCTATGTGTCTAAGCCTTCTTGCAAGGTGGCAAGGTGTGAACAATCTAAAAGAGATGGGGATCATAATTTTTAAAACCTCTTTGGGAGAAAAATTCAGCTTTTAGTCATCCTAAAGTATCTCATGTTCAGAGTGCCCTATTATATGGGAGAATGGTGAATAATCCATCTATAATTAGCTGTGTTATGATCTTTCTATTACTCTAATACATTTTTCTTTTGAGTAAAGAGAGAATGACTCTTTCTTTCTTCCTCACTGATATACAGCTTTTTTAAAAAGCAGATGGAATATTTTTCTAACCTTTCTCTATATCTTCTGCTGGAGGCTAGCGTATTGTGTAACAAATTACTTCTGGCTCTGGGATGGATGAATTTGCAAGTATAATATGCTCTAGACTGAATAAAAATGAAACCATTTAAAATACTACCAAAAGAATTATTATGTTGTAATGCACTAACTTAAAATACAGTATTATTTTTCCAAATAAATGCATGCATATGTACATGCAAAAACCAATATATGTTTGCATATAATATACAGATAGAGAGAAAGAGAGGACAGATCAGTGTGAGATTTTTGAAATCAAATCTAGTACCACTGATTACACCAGTTACTCATTTGACCCAAGGTGAGCTATTTAGAGAACTAGCATCAGAAAGGTCTAAGTGATGAAGCAAAATACATCTTATGAGCTTTAATGTGAGCAACATTCCCAATAATGTTAGCTGGGTAATAGCTCAGAAAAGAAGTCATTTTCTTCATTCTCTTCCTGGTTACATAATTCACACTACAGAATCAAATAAAGAGACTAATGTATGAGAGAAGATGCAGTGAAATACTCTGCCAGGGAAGCATAGAGAGGCTCATACTTAATTGTGAAAGGCTTTTTTAAAAAAAAAGTGGTGGTAAAAGAAAAGGAAAATGTTGTTGGATGTGACAATAAACTGCTAAATTTCTGAACTAGAATATATGTGAATCACATCATGTGTCACAAGTTAATTTTCTGGTAAGTGAAAGCAAAACTCCATCTGCAGTCTACAAGTGGGGTTTTTTTAACCCTTCAGCTGTAGCTATTTTGATATAATACTTCTTTGAAAAAAGTGAAACGGCATGTGTTAAGTACTGTCTCACTTCTCACACACATACATGACAAGTCTTCCAGGCAGAGCTGATATCAATACTCGTCATTGCCATTACCCAGCTTTTCCTATTACAGAAGATTGAGCAGCATGTCATATATATTATCGGTTTTTATGTTTGACCTGAAAGTATATTCACTACATATATCTCTACAGGTACTTTAACATTTTTACATCATGTAAAGTGTTTTAACATTTCTCCTATAAAAATCTTCTTAACAATTGAATATATACTTCTGAATATTCTGTTAAAAAAGTAATTATATGTTCAAATCCCTTTAATCAGTGTTGGAAAGTGAAAAAACAAGAAAATTCTTGAAAAGCCAAGAAAAACATAAACACAGGAAAGACTTTTCTGTGTAGTGGTGTTGAAAACAATGCTATCCTATCCCCTTGTTGCATGGTATCTGGTACATATTTTACAGACAGGCAATGCAATTGAGTTTCATTTCTTTGGACACAACAGTTAAAATAAGAGACACAGGGAATCATGCAGACTCCCTGAAAGTTATCTTCTTCAAAACTTGAGCAACTTGCTTCTTCTGAGCTTTCTCATTAAGAGAGTAAAAATAATATCTTAATACACTTTGTACAAGAATTTGAAGTATTTCACTCATTGCAGTTCTACTTGTTGGTCCTTGCCACCAGAATTTTTTTGTTTGTTTTTGTTTTTGTTTTTGTTTTTTTTTTAAATTTGTTTATTTTTAAAAAATTTATTTTGAAAGCTACTTTGTTATCTCTTTACTCTAGTTATTATAGGAAGTCCTTCCAGAGACTGTGGTTTAATCCCAGAAGGCAGTTACTATAACCCACAAAACTACTTACTCACTATCTCCTCAAAGAAGTTGGGAAGAAATTCCACAAACCATCTTTTAATAGGATATGAATGCAGCCCTGTCAGGAGGATTAGTTGAGTTGGTCTTCCTCAGAACCTGTTTGTAATTAGGACTTTCTCCTTAGTAACTCCTCAAGGAATTGTAGCCCTTGTCTTATTGGGTGAGTGATTATTCATTCTGGGCCACTTCCTAGGTCAGTCATGTAGTGCCAATACTATTTGACATCATTAATCTTTACTGAAATGTAGATGGAACTTTCATTAGTTTAATTTGTTTATTTGGTTAACTAGTTTATAAATAAATTTTATTTGAATGTATTTTTTGATTCAGTTTTATAAACTTGCATGGCATTTTAAATGGCTTAGTTAGCAGAATGTCAATAGAGGAATAGTTATGGAGGCGTGACTGCATTCTTTTTCATCCAGGAATTAAATGGGTAAAAGTAAAATGGGTCAACATGACTGCAGAAGTAGAGAGAAAAGAACTATGTCAAAAAAAAAATAATTGTGATGGTAGAGGCAAAGGAGCTATGTGTGCCAACCTGGGAACATGTCTAATCCAAGCATAGAAGTATTTAAGGAAACAGCAAAAAATAGATGTTTCAAAAGGAACACTGAAAAGAGAAAGGGAGCTAGCATATCTCTTAGAACAGAAGACTGAAATCATGATACAGCACAAAAAAACCCCAACCAATCCCCTGCATTGTCCAAATAAAAAAAAAAAATCATTGAAACAGACCCAAGGAATTAGGCTGGGGACATCTGGGGAGGATCTGACTAAAATGGTTTAGAAGATGAACCAGAAGACAGGAATGTGCAACCCCTTATAAAGAAATGGTGATCCTGAGTCTTCAAGGTGGCCTACTTCATAGTGCTGTCCATACTGAGATATGTCCATATTGATATATGTCCTTGAACAGGGTCAGAACTTGCTGAACTACAAGATAAATTCTCCTGTAAAGAGGAGGTGAGCAGAAAATGAGTATTCAAGGGAAGTTTCTGTGATGTGCTTGGACTGGATAATTTTAAGTAAAGAAGAAATGACCGGATTCTCTGATGTCCTCCATTTCTCATGATTTCTGATCTACACCTTGTGATTTGTCTTAAGCATCTTTTCTGTTCCCATACTGAATTCAGGAAAGGAAATATATAACAACAGTTTCCTTCCTGAGACTAATTTAGAGGAAGGTGGTGTCTCAGTGAAATTTTAGATTAATAGAAATTAATAGATCTTGTGGATATGATGTAATACTCTTTGCAAGAGTATTACATTTGCAAGAAGTACCTTGCATGCATATTTAGAAAGTCTTTCCTGAAAGAATTTGGGTATAATCTAAAATGGATACACAGTCTTATGTTCATTAGAGGACTTTTGGTGAATATGGTTAGTAAGCAACAGAACACATAAAAAGACCTGTAACAGTCTAGGTATAACTTCATCAGCATATTAAATCTGTTACTTGTTTAATTTTCTGTATTTTTTAACTATATAAATTTATTAAAACACATTTCCTCATCATACCAGAAATGAAACAAAATTATATCTCCTAGGTGGAAATGAATCTGTATATTTCTTTTATGTATAAATGTCAATATGAAATCTACAGTAAAATAATCCATATTTAGATTTGGATGTTGGCTACACTTTCCTTTAAAATACATAGCTCTAATGAATAACTCAAAAGTCATACATCAGTCTTAGAGAAATTCATACAAACAACATAAATTATTGAAACAATTTCATTTACACAAAGAAGCCAAAATTCCTTTAAACTGAAAAAGTATAACATGGCATAAATGAAATGAAATATGGAGAGGTGTGACATCCGAATGAAAATTGGGACCATTTGAGTACCCTTCAAAAGGACTTGGAAGAAACAAAAGGAGCTTCAAAGCATATATGTAAACAGAAATGGGTGTTGGTTAGTGTCATTGGGAGCAATTAGCAGATGCCTGCCTTAGGATCCAGGAGAGTTTTGGCAAGGAGTGCTGATGGGGGCTGGGGAAAAGAGAAAGGTGTGCCCAGCCGATCCCCCAGTTGTGTAAAAGTGGACCAAGAAACCATAAAAGGGTTAGGGCAGGTGGTGGACTCACATGTTTGGGGAGAAGACACTGCAAGAGCCTAAGGAAAGCTCCAATTGCCATTGGGAAAGTGGGCAAAGAAGAGAAAGCCCCAGTCCAACAGGGCATCTCCCTTCTTTTGGAATAGCCCAACCCAAACCTGTCCATGCTTCTAGGCCTATCTCGTGTCCTGTTTTTTGGGACTGAGTGTGGGCAAACCACCTGCCCCTCAAGAGTCACTCTGGAGATTTAGCCTTGGCCTCCAGAGCCGGAGGCAACCTCCTGTTGTTACCAGATGATAAATTTTGTACACCTGGTTAACTTGTTTCCAAAAACTACTGGCCTATGGAAACAGCACAATGCCCATTGTGGAAGAATGAGACCTGGAATTCACTAATCTCATTGTCTCAATGTCCTGTGAACTGATCCAGCTCATCTGGATCTTTGGAATTTATAACCACCACGGATATCCAGAGAGACCCCTAGGACAGAAGAACATATGTGTAAAGGGGAGGTGAAATATGTTAATAATTTTTGGGAAATGACTATCACATGTATATTTAGTGTGGGACATTCAATGTATGTATATGTAGAATACAGTGTATTAACAGAGACTTCCCTGTACTCAGAATGCTCAGCTTTGGGAGGTACAATGCCCCTGTGCATCCAGCTGAATAAAGAACGCCTGTTTCTTAATGCTACATTTTTGTTGAGTTTTTTAATTTTACCAAATTTTTAGTAATACTGCTACCAGTGCAAGCACTGTGAATGTAGCCAAAGTGCTGCCTTAGAAGGTCAGCTACAGGCTCTCCAGCAACCAAGAGCACAGTACAGCCCCGTCTGATGGACACAGCTGAATGTTAAAATGGACTATTTAATGGAAGTTAAATTTAGATTTAGATTATATTAATTACTTACAGTTGAAGAATCAATTAAAACATTTTTCAGGCTTGTTTTCTTTTCCACATATTACCTATGTGAAGCACTTATTTAAGGAGAGTGAAATATTTTGACATTTCCACATATAGTTTTATCATGACCTTACTAAATATTCTCCCCTTCACTAAGGGAGTGCATGAGTGGAGTGCTGCAATGGAGGCCATAAGGTCTTCAGATGGGATGAGGAGGGAAGAAGTGGTGCTACATTAGAGAAGGTTTTGACTGTGTAGAGCTTGAGGACAGTGACAATAAGTTTGAGTGTGTATAGGTAGGAATCAGCAGAAAGGCCAACCAGGCAGATATGCTGATGGGAGTCTGTTACAGGACATACAACCAGGATAAACCCTGGTTTATTACTTATAGTAATAAGTGGCTGACGGATGTTTCAAAACAGTCTTGTTGTTGGGGGCTCCAGCCCGCCGGATACCTGCTGGATACTCAACGCAGCAGAGAGCAGGCAGTCGAGGTTTCTCGAGTGTGTGGAAAAGAACCTGCTGACCTCCTGGTCAGGGAGGTGCCCAACTGACACTGATCCTACCAGGGGTGGTGTCCCACTGGACCTGCTGGCTACAAACAGACAAGAACTGGTGGGAGATGTGGTGGTCAGAGGTGCTCTGAGGCACAGCTACCTGGAAATGAGGGACTTTCCAATATTTGGTGAAGGAATGAGAGAGGTCTACCCCAAACTTCTGAAGGGTAGCCTTTGGCCTATTCAGGTCACTGTTTTGAAGAGTACCTTGCAAAGCAGCCCATAAAATCAAAAGCTTTACAGGAAAGCGAGAATCTTGAAGGCAGAGGAGTAGATTGTGCCTATGATGCTGAAAGATGAACTGGTGGGAAAGCAGATTGGACTGCCTGGGCAAGGATCTTTCCCAGAAAGTCAGGGAAAAAGGAGTGTGCACAACCTTTGGAAAAAGGGACAGAAAAGACATGAAGTGTTTAGGGATGTTATTAGGTCATGTAGAAGGAAAGTTTTTACACTGCTTTCTTTAAGACATTTTTAGCAAGAGCTCTACCATTTTATGTCTGACATTTTATTCACTTTCCATAAGTCAATCATTATTTTATTTGCTCTTTGTTGGAGTCCAGGGTATTCCTCTGGAAACCCTGGACAAAGAGAGACCTGTACAGAGGAGTTTAAATCCTGTACAGGGGGTTTAAAATCTGTACAGGGG
>VWYO01025648.1:10011-20562 GCA_013400275.1 Rhadina sibilatrix
TTTTTTTTTAAGAAAGGAAAACACTGTCAGCTCAAAGTTTGTGTTTTCTGCTGTTCAGAAATGTGTTAAAAACGCGGAGCAAACCTGCCAGTGGCCTTTAGAAGGTGCTAAATTTGCTCAGGAGAGAAAGCCAGGAGTGTTTCCCACCTCCAGAGGCTTTTTGGGATACTTCCATATCCCGATTAAGGGAGAGAGGCCAAAGTCTGTCTCTATAAATGCCATCCAAAGGCTGCCTAATGGAATTAGCAGGAATGAGGCAGTGGAACTCCACTGGAGTCAATTGAGTTGCTCCCACTTAATTGGTGAATTTGTCATCAAATTCTTCATTTGCTCTCGGAGGGATGGAAAGATGCCATAAATTCTGGATGCTAAAACAGTCCCCACGTTGGGCTTGGTGAATAAAACCCAAACAAGGAGTTGTGTGCTGCAGGAAAGAGCCAGGAGACTTAGAGGGCATTAATTGGTGACCAAGTTTGGTTCTGAGGGAGGCTGGGGACCTGCAGGTGGCTCCAGGGAAACCTGATGTCCCTCATTCCCTCTGCCTGGGGAGTTCCTTCCTTTGTGCATTTGGATTTGTGGTTTTACTCCTGGAAACACCAGTGATGGCAACAAACTGGGGCCAGTTTGATGCTGCGGTTGTTTTTCCTTTTCACTGATTCCAAAGACTGGAGGGAATTGGAACAGGGATCAGGAAGGTTGAGGATGTTGAGCTGAGGTGGTGTGAGAGAGACCTTGGAGAGACCTGATTGTTGTGTGAGGAGCTCCTTCTGTTCCCACATCCAGGGAAAAGGCTGGAGGCTGAGGCAGAGGACAAGATCCAAAGGAGGAGCTGAAAGATCCTGGGAGCAGAGCTCACCCCTGGAGCCCCATCCAGGCCACCCAGATGCTCCCAGCGAGGAGGAAATCAGGGCAGGAAACCTGAGACATCATTAAAAATTGGGAGCTGGCCCTCAGAAAGCAGATTAAGGAATTAGACTGAGACCAAAGCCCCAGGGGACTGCAGGCCAGGCTTAATTCCCTGCCCAGGGCCGGCCGAACTCCTGGCTGGTGACTGCCGTTGTTTGATGATTTTGAGGAGGCTGTGGTTGGTAGAAAGCTCTGCTCCCATCCCCTGCCCAGCCTGGGACCATCCTCCCCCAGGGGTCACCTTTCCCCAGCAGACGTAATGAACACCTGGGGTTTCTTACAAACGTCGATATTTCCGTGGGTTAAACTGGCAGCTCCCTTCTCCTGAAGGAAGAACGTCGAGGTTTCCAAGCCTGGCTCATCCCCCCTTCCCCTGGCTGGGTAAGAATGGAGTTTTTGATCATTCCTGAGAAAAATGGAGTGAAGGAATTGTGTCTTTCCTTAGGAAGCTGGAATTTGAGCTGATGGCTTGTGAGGAGAAGGCTCCACTTGGGTAATGAATTTAAGGTGTCCAATGGAAGGGCTGAGTCTGTGGCTGAGGGACATGGAGCTTCTCTGGGCTGGATGCTGAGGGTCTTCATCCCTCCATCATCCAACCATCCATTCCTCCATCCCTCCATCCATCCCTCCATCCATCCATCCATCCCTCCATCCATCCATCCATCCCTCCATCCATCCGTCCATCCATCCATCCATCCATCCATCCATCCATCCATCAATCAATCCAGGAGGGACTGGAGCAGCCTCCCACCTCCCAGACACGCAGCTGCTGGTGAGTCACTGCCCTTAGGAGCTCCCTGCAGTTTTGAAGTGCTTTGAGTTCCTTCCAAGAAGACCTGACAGCAGACCCTGGGAGTTCTGGTGTCTGGAGCAGTTCCCTGCTGCTCTCTGAGCGCAGAGCGGGCTCTGCAGGGCAGCACTGCAGGGCCACCTTTGTCCCACAGAGCTGCAGCCCACGTTTGGTGGTTCCTCGGTGCAGGAGGCTTTCCATTCCTGCTGCCAGCCCTGGAAACTCCCGCGGCAGCCTGGAAAATGCTGGCTGACTCACGCACCGTGACAGGCGCTGCCTCAGCCCTGCTCCTCCATCCTCCCGCCCCCGGCCTGTGCCAGGCTGTGCTGCCCGCCCGTGGGCTTGGGGACAGCTCTGGGAGCCCCTGGCAAGGTGTGAGCCACACCAGGTTTGCCCAGCCCCGTGTCCTCACAGCCCCGAGCTCGGGGGATGATGGGGTGGGATGCTGGCTGGTGGCTGGACCTGGTGACCTTAGAGATCTTTCCCAGCCTTCACAATCCCGTGACGCTCCAATCCATGAGGTCAGTGCAAAGCTGTCGCTTGGGCATTGGTTTTGTTGGTGCTGTAAAATCCCAAAGTCACAGGCAGGAATGGTGACACCAGCAAGGGGATCTGGGTGTTCCCATCCTTGGGAGAGAGGAGGAGCCCTTGGAGCTCCTGCTGACCCCAAAACTTCTGGAAGTGCCAGCAGCTTGTGCTGCTTCATCCTCTTCTTCCTGTCCCTGCTACCAGCACAAAAGACCTGGAGATTCGGTCTGTTGGTGACACCCTCTGTCCCATGTCTCCAAGCCCTCTGCTCAGGGGCTGTTTCCAGCGTTGTTTGGAGGTTCCAGAGCCAGATCTGGTGAGCAAAGTGTGGCTTTGTCCAGTTTGGTTTATTTTTGAGGTTGGGAAGAGGGAATGGTTTGTCCTGAGGAAGCTGAGGGAGCTGGGAAAGGGGCTCAGCCTGGAGAAAAGGAGGCTCAGGGGGGCCCTTGTGGCTCTGCACAGCTCCTGCCAGGAGGGGACAGCCAAGGAGGGTCGGGCTCTGCTCCAAGGGCACAGGGACAGGAGGAGAAGAAACAGCCCCAGGCTGGGCCAGGGCAGGCTCAGGGTGGATTTTGGGAATATTCCTTCCTGGAAAGGGCTACCCAGCCCTGGCACAGCTGCCTGGGGCAGGGGTGGAGTCCCCTCTCCTGGAGGGTCCTCAAAGCTGTGTGGATGTGGCACTTGGGGACACAGTTGGGGGTGGCCTTGGCAGTGCTGGGGATGGTTGGACCCGGCCTTTGGGCTGTTTCCCTCAATCCCAGCTGCTTTCTGCCAGCAGGCTTGGTGACCAAAGCTGCCAAAGGGCACTGACAATTTGGGTTTGCAGCATCTGCTGTTTCTCACTTGCTCAAACCTCTGCTTTGCCCAAATTGGCTGCAAAGATTTCCTGACACGTTCTCAGCCTGTGTGAATTGCTGCAGCTCCCCTGAAGCCTGCCGAGGTTTCTGACCCTGTGGCAGCCAATAATTTCACCCCCGGTTGTCAAAAAAGACTCAAGGCTCATGTCCACGACAGCAAAAAATTATTAGGAGGTGAAAATTGCTTCCTTGACTTTTCCTGCTTCTCATAGTGACAGTAAATAGCACAAGAGGCCTCTGGTAAAAAGCACAGAAAAGCTCTGAGAAAAGCACAGGAAGGAACAGCCAAATATCCAACTGCAAGGGACAGGCCCCAGAGTGGGTCAGGACTTCACCTCCCTCTGCCAGGGACATGGCCCTGGGTGCTGGAGGGGCTGCAGGGGTGGGACCCAGCTGGAGGAAAGGAGAAATGAAATTCCAGCTGCTGGGACTCAGCCCACAGAGCTCCAAGGTGGAGCTTTCTTGTGGCAGGTTGGCTCTCAGGGTATCCTGGGGCACCGAGAGGAACCAGAACTGTGCTGGGACAAGGGATTCCCCTCTGCTGAATCTGTTTGTTCTCTGCTTTCATCCCGAGACAGGGATCAGTCCCTGGAGCTGCAGGGGGAAAAGCCTTGATGATAGGCCCAGGGGGACCCCTCGGGTGGCAGTGACTGCTGAGAGCTTCCCAAGGCCCCAGCACCCCGGGCTGCCAGACACACAGATTGAGTCCTGATCGCCCAAAGGTGCTCAGATATTCTGTGGGATGCTCTGGAGCCAGGGAGTGAGGATAACTGTGATGCCTTCAGTCTGAGCTTCCATGGATTTCAGGTTCTGTGCTGCCCAGGGTNCCTGGAGCTGGCACTGCTGGGTGCTCCCAGCTCTGGGAATTGCATGGACGGGCTCTGGCTGTTCAGGGAAGCTGTGGCAGCATCTCTGGAAGTGCCCAAGGATGAAGCTTGGAGCAGCCTGGGATAGGGGAAGTGTCCCTGCCCACCCAAACCATTCCAGGATCCTGCCCCTAAACCCTGTGATCCCCCTGGAAGCCAAGGAAATGTTCTCTCTGCAGGTAGGGCTGGCACAGCCCAAGATCCAAACGGGATTTCACTTCCAGGAATGCTCGGGACAAGCAGAGCTGTGTGGGGTGCCCTGACCCCACCCCGCAGCCCCTCCAGGCTCTGGATGGATGTCCAAGGAGGGAAAGGAGCTCTCTTCTGCCCTTCCCAGCCCCTCCAGCCGTGGGGAGCCGGGGCAGCTCCCGCTGAAGGACAGCAAAGGCTCCGTCTGACGTCGACGCCGATGGAACCGAACCCCTGTGTTATAAATGCACTTTATAAAGTTGGCTTTTCGCAGATCTTGAGGTGAATCACGCTGCTGTAAGGATGTGGATTTATTGCTGCTGTCAGCAGAGCTTGGACATGGTAGTGGGATGGCTGATATCTGGTTATGCTTGTACCTGGATGGCCTGTTTGGCTGGGATAACATCCAGTGAACACAGGATGGGGACCCTGACACACCATCAACAGCAACTGTCTGTGGGGAGTGTGGAGCAAGGCCCAGGCTGGAGGGTCTCGGGGGCTCTCTGCTCCCCCGAGCTCAGGGTGGGATTTGCCCTCTGTCCTCAGGAAGCTCCGAGCCACCCACAGAAAAGACGAGGAGCCTTTAGATGTTCTTTTTCAAGGCTGTTCTTCTTGTTTATTTTATCTTATCACAAACTTTTTCTCTGAGCTCTGCCANCAGAGGGGATGAGGAAGACACAGCCAAGGAACAGGAATGATCTGAAAAGGCAGCCCCAGCCCCAAGGAGGGGCCATGCTGAACAGTTCCTGGAATATGGAAACTGCTTTATGGAAAAGCTGGAACATGCATGAAGATTGGTGCATATGCATCCAAGTGATGCAGTAGAAAGGGTGTTTAAAGAAGAACAGGAATGATCTGAAAAGGCAGCCCCAGCCCCAAGGAGGGGCCATGCTGAACAGTTCCTGGAATATGGAAACTGCTTTATGGAAAAGCTGGAACATGCATGAAGATTGGTGCATATGCATCCAAGTGATGCAGTAGAAAGGGTGTTTAAAGAAGGCCTCTGAAATAGCAGGGTCTGCACTTGGCTGAATGCCAGGTCACCCCGCCTGGTCTGGTGACACTGTCAAGGATCACAACGACACAGACTCGGACTCAGAGGGCTGACAGTGACTCAGTTTATTTCCGGGAATTTCTTCCCTTTTATGCCCTTCTACAGAGAACAACCCAAGGGGTGGAAGAAAGACAAACCCCTTCAATCACATTGGTCAGAGCAGAGGGACAGCAAGGAGAAGTCCCTCCTAGGAAAAGGAATGTAAACACAGGCTACAGTCAAGAAAATCAGTCTTTTCAGTCTGGTGACAGAACACTTTCTGGGAAAAGAGTTTCAGAGAAACCAAAACATCTCAGGCACCAACCAGAGCTACAGTCTGGCTGTAATTTCCTTTTCTCTATCTCCTAATTGTCTTATTTCTTTATTAAACCTACTTCTTAAAATTTACCAGGAAAAGTGAACTTGGTTTTTCACCCCTGGAAAGGAGCCAGCAGGAAAGGCAGGGAATATTTCCCACCCAATCATTTCTGCAGGAGATGGGGCTCCTCTCCCTACTCCTGCAAAATGGGAAAGATGACTCGAGCTGGGCTCTTGTTCTTCTCAGCTCAGTTAAGCTGAGTGAGGCTTTGAAGCTCAGGTTTATTCGATGGAATTATGGTCTGGAATTTATAAACCTGATACTTGAACCCCCGGGGAGCCTCTCCTGCCCTGCTGAGGGCTGAAGAAGCTGAGCTGTGCCCTGTTCCCTGGGCTCTGGTGGAATGAGTGTAATTCTTGCAGGCCTTGACCCAAATCTCTTTTTCATCTCCTGCTCCTGGATTAAGCCCCTGATCAAGGAGAGGCATGAAGAAAAGGACGAGACAAAAAGAGCTGGGAGATTTTAGTAAACACTGAATGGTTTTTGCATCATTTCAGAGGCGTTTGAAGCATCTGGGATTTCTTGAGAACCCCACAGGTAAAATAGGAAAGAGGGGAAGAGGAGCTTCAGGGCGTGTCCAGCCCCTCCTGGGCTCCAGCATCATTTAATTAAAGAAAGAAAAACCAGTGAGAGCCTCCACGATCTGCAGGCAGCCTTGCACCCTGACTAACTTTGGGTAGGCAATAAAGGAAAGGTCTGGGTCTGTTGGGACAGCTCAGCGTCCTCAAAGCAGGGCACGGGACACCCTGAGGAATGGGGAGTCAGTTAAAGCAGGCCAGGAGTAATTAGAGATGGGAGACTGGAATAATTAGAGATGGGAGGCTCGGAACCACTCTGAAGAAATGGTAATTATTCTTGATACATTTTAATAAATGACTTATTAAAAAAAAAAAAAAGAGAGAGAAAACTCGCTTGGAGTAAGAAAAAATTGCTTATTTAGGGAGCAGCCTCGATGCACAAGGGGAGGGAAGGAGCTGGGACTGCTGCTGGTGAGGGACAGGGGACAATTATTGCCCAGCCAGAGTGGGAAACAGCAGCTGGGGAGTGCCCTGGGCATCGGGATCCTCCATAAGATCCTTTTATCTCCAGGGAATTTCTCCCCCTGGCAACATCTGTGTGTCCCTGAGAAGGGATTCCTGGAGAAGGGAGCATTTCTTTGGGACATTCCCATTTTTATGCTGAGTTATCAGAGTTTTTTACCCGGGAAGGAAGGAGGTGATGATCCACTCCGGATTCCTCCCAGATTCCACATTCCAGTTGGGAAAGAGGCTCCTGTTCCTGGGACTAGAACAGGAATAACTCGAAGGACAAAGTGACTCCCTCCCTGTGGTTTTCTTTTTTTCCAATCCACGTTTTTGTCTGTAAATTCATGAGCACTTTCCAATTCAAAGAAAAAGAAAAAGGAAAAAAAGAAGAAAAAGAAAAAGAAAAAAAGAAAAAAGAAAAAAGGAAAAGGAAAAGGAAAAGGAAAAGGAAAAGGAAAAGGAAAAGGAAAAGGAAAAGGAAAAGGAAAAGGAAAAGGAAAAGGAAAAGGAAAAGGAAAAGGAAAAGGAAAAGGAAAAGGAAAAGGAAAAGGAAAAGGAAAAGGAAAAGGAAAAGGAAAAGGAAAAGGAAAAGGAAAAGGAAAAGGAAAAGGAAAAGGAAAAGGAAAAGGAAAAGGAAAAGGAAAAGGAAAAGGAAAAGGAAAAGGAAAAGGAAAAGGAAAAGGAAAAGGAAAAGGAAAAGGAAAAGGAAAAGGAAAAGGAAAAGGAAAAGGAAAAGGAAAAGGAAAAGGAAAAGGAAAAGGAAAAGGAAAAGGAAAAGGAAAAGGAAAAGGAAAAGGAAAAGGAAAAGGAAAAGGAAAAGGAAAAGGAAAAGGAAAAGGAAAAGGAAAAGGAAAAGGAAAAGGAAAAGGAAAAGGAAAAGGAAAAGGAAAAGGAAAAGGAAAAGGAAAAGGAAAAGGAAAAGGAAAAGGAAAAGGAAAAGGAAAAGGAAAAGGAAAAGGAAAAGGAAAAGGAAAAGGAAAAGGAAAAGGAAAAGGAAAAGGAAAAGGAAAAGGAAAAGGAAAAGGAAAAGGAAAAGGAAAAGGAAAAGGAAAAGGAAAAGGAAAAGGAAAAGGAAAAGGAAAAGGAAAAGGAAAAGGAAAAGGAAAAGGAAAAGGAAAAGGAAAAGGAAAAGGAAAAGGAAAAGGAAAAGGAAAAGGAAAAGGAAAAGGAAAAGGAAAAGGAAAAGGAAAAGGAAAAGGAAAAGGAAAAGGAAAAGGAAAAGGAAAAGGAAAAGGAAAAGGAAAAGGAAAAGGAAAAGGAAAAGGAAAAGGAAAAGGAAAAGGAAAAGGAAAAGGAAAAGGAAAAGGAAAAGGAAAAGGAAAAGGAAAAGGAAAAGGAAAAGGAAAAGGAAAAGGAAAAGGAAAAGGAAAAGGAAAAGGAAAAGGAAAAGGAAAAGGAAAAGGAAAAGGAAAAGGAAAAGGAAAAGGAAAAGGAAAAGGAAAAGGAAAAGGAAAAGGAAAAAAAGAAAAAGAAAAAGAAAAAGAAAAAGAAAAAGAAAAAGAAAAAGAAAAAGAAAAAGAAAAAGAAAAAGAAAAAGAAAAAGAAAAAGAAAAAAGAGAGGGAAAGATTCCTATCGGAGAGCGTTCCCTGGTAGTATTTTTTTTTTAAAGTGGAAATGTTTGCAGAGGGTTCAATATTTCACAGAAATTAAAGAAAATCCATCTTGTTCCCGGAACGCTCCGCAGCATCCTAAGGAGGGAAGCAGGGAAAAATATTGCCTGGGAAGTGCTAATACATCAAGGTTTCTGTGCTCATTATCAGCATAAGAGACATCATATACATAAAATGTAGGTCAGAGCATCGCATTTAACTCCGGATTTATCCCTGGCGGGAGGCACTTGTGCGCTCCCGCAGAACAACACATGCTCCGATAAGGAATTCCGGCGGCAAAAAGCCTCCTTATCTCGGAGATAAGCAACTGTGCCCGCTCTCCCCGGGGAGGATTGTACAGCTTGTCAGCTCCTCCCCTGCTCCCGCGGCGGCGGGGTGCGGAGCGGGGAATGTCCCGCTGGAAGGTCTGGGAGTGTCCCGCTGGAAGGTCTGGGAGTGTCCCGCTGGAAGGTTTGGGAATGTCCTGCTGGAAGGTTGGGGAATGTCCCCCTGGAAGGTTGGGGAATGTCCCACTGGAAGGTCTGGGAATGTCCTGCTGGAAGGTCGGGGAATGTCCCGCTGGAAGGTTTGGGAATGTCCCACTGGAAGGTCTGGGAATGTCCTGCTGGAAGGTCGGGGAATGTCCCGCTGGAAGGTTCGGGAATGTCCCGCTGGAAGGTTTGGGAATGTCCTGCTGGAAGGTTTGGGAATGTCCCACTGGAAGGTTTGGGAATGTCTCCCTGGAAGTTTTGGAAGTGCAGGAGCTGAGGGAAGCATGGGGCATCTCCAGGGCCATCCGGGCAGGAGGATGGATCGGCCCTGGGAAGGGCGGGGCTGGCAGGAGCCAGGAGCGTCCTGGGATGGAGCAGACAGAGAGGAATCCTGGAATCCCAGAGCACCTGGAGCTGGGAGCAACCTCAGAAATCACCCAGTGCCACCCCCACGGTGGCAGGGACACCTTCCCCTGTCCCAGGCTGCTCCAGCACTGCCAGGGCTCCAGGGGCAGCCACAGCTGCTCTGGGCACCCTGTGCCACCCTGCCCACCCTGCCAGGGAACAATTCCTGCCCAATCTCCCACCCAGCCCTGCCCTGGGCANACCCAGTGCCACCCCCACGGTGGCAGGGACACCTTCCCCTGTCCCAGGCTGCTCCAGCACTGCCAGGGCTCCAGGGGCAGCCACAGCTGCTCTGGGCACCCTGTGCCACCCTGCCCACCCTGCCAGGGAACAATTCCTGCCCAATCTCCCACCCAGCCCTGCCCTCTGGCACTGGGAGCCATTCCCTGTGTCCTGTCCCTCCCTCCCTTGTCCCCAGCCCCTCTCCAGCTCTCCTGGAGCCCCTTCAGGCCCTGCCAGGGGCTCTGAGCTCTCCCTGGAGCTTCTCCTCTCCAGGTGAGCACCCCCAGCTCTCCCAGCCTGGCTCCAGAGGGGCTCCAGCCCTGCAGCAGCTCCGGGGCCTCCTCTGGGCTCCCTCCAGCAGCTCCAGCTCCCTCCTGTGCTGGAATCCCGGGAATCCTGGGAATTCTGGAGCAGCTCTGCAGGTGGGGCCTCACCTGAGCAGGGCACAGGGACAGAATTCCCTTCTCCAGCCTGCTCAACTTTCCGGGATGCCTCCCTCCCTAGAATTACATGGGAATCATTAACGGGACAAAGGATCCAAGGAAAATTTGGATTTTGCCATTTGGAAAGGCAGGCTCAGCCAGCTCCAGCTCAGGGGTGTAAAAAGAACCCAAAATTCCAATTATTGAGGAGGGAGCAGCTTGGAGCTGGATTAAAACCAGGACACAGAGTGTGTGTGCAGCCAGTTCCCAGACAAACTCACAGAATTCCCCATCCCTGCATGGATCACGGGGATGTTTTTAGGCACGAGCCCCTACAGGGAATGTTCCTGCAGAAACTCTCTCGGACCACCCATAAAATTGGAAATATCTGCTCAGTTTTACACCAGCAAAACCTCAGCCTCGTGTTTGCACCGCTCGTTGCTGTGTAAATATAGAAGCTGCTCTCCTCCAAATTTTTTTTTTTTTTCCCAGCTTAATTTAAGTTCCCTTGGATCGAGTAAGGAGCTAGGTTCATTCCCTGTCATGGGGAATGCAGTTCATGGAATGAGTTCCAGGGAGGGGGGCTTTCCAGATGGAAAGGGGAAAAAAAACAGATATAAAAATACGTGTCTTTAAAAATATCTCCATTAAAAACACGTGTGTATAAATAGATATTCCTGTATTTTTATCGTTGTATACAGTTATGTAGTCATGTGTAATGATATATATTATAGGTAACGCAGAAAACATGTATTTTTAAAATTATTTTTAAATTCAGGTTTATGTGGATTCCACAGGTTTAAAAATAAAGCCTGGCAAATAATTTAGTGTTTAAAAAAAAAAGGAAA
>VWYO01025648.1:24412-35014 GCA_013400275.1 Rhadina sibilatrix
GAGGGGTTTACATTCTCAATTCCAAGGGAAACTCCAGCTTTCCCTGGCAGACACCTGTCTGTCCAAACCAAGACATTGGTCTAAGGAGGGGGTTGGACCCTCTGGATTCTCCCCCATGAGGGAGGGGACAGAGGTGTCCCAGTGCCACATAGGCTGTGACAGGAATCACTCTGGGGTAGAGCCAAGTGAAGGGGGAAAGGAGCTTTTTTTTCCATGGCAATCAGGCAAGGAGCAGCCCCACGGTGCCTCCATCCAGGGCAGGAGAACATTTCCCTGGAGAACAGCTCCGTGCTGGGCTGCTCTGCACAAGGCAGGAACGTGCCTGGGCTGACAACATTAATATTGATTAAAGGGTTTATGACTAAGTGTGAGGAGGAAGCAGAAGCCTGTGCAGAGCTCAGAATAATTTGGAGTGGTTATTTTTAGGCCAGGATGAGATAATGGATTTGCGCCGAGCCAAGGGCTGGGTGCTTCATCCCATTCCTGGCCTTTATGGCTTTGGGAAGTGTTCCAAAGTGTCCCTGGGCACATCAGCCCTGGGCCACCCTCCGTCCTCCTTCCCTGCAGGAACAACAAGCAGGACCTTGTGCAAATCCCACTGCTCCTCTCCCGGTGCTTTCTGCCTCATCAGCACCTCTTGAATCCACAAGGAAACCAGAGAAGCTGGAAAGAAGTCAGTAGATGTCATTTATCAGGAAAAACCTCTCCAGACCCTTCTTTCCATAAGTTTTCTTGCTAAGCCACGGACTTTCCTTGGATGTTTGCACACGACCAACCCGCTGAGATTAAAGACTCGTTGAAATATTCCACATGGGAAATGTGAAACATCCCAGTCTTCAAAATATCCAGCTTGGGAAGCACCGTTCTCACTGCTGGGATCCCAGAGTCCCAGAAGGGCTTGGGACTGGGAGGGACCTTAGAGCTCATCCTGTCCCACCCCTGCCATGGCCAGGGACGCCTTCCAGGCTGCTCCAAGATCCGTCCAAGCTGGCCTTGGGCACTGCAGGGATGTGGAGCTGGAGCAGCCAGGGCAGGGACAGATCTTTATCCCCGTGCATTGTGTCCTTTCCACCAGGGACCGTCCCATCCATCCCACCCCTGGTCTCCTGGAGGGAATTGCTGTTGGAATTCCTTCCACGGCAGGCAGGGTTTGGAGCCAAACTCCTGCCCTTGGCCTCTCCAAGCAGGGGAATGGGAGGAATTCCATGGGAATCGGAGGAATTCCATCCAGCCTCCTGCCTTTAGTGGCACTGCCGAGGGCAGAGGCAGGAATTCCCCCTTCCCCCTGCTGTGATACCCATCAGCCGCGACGCTCCCTGGCCCTTCCCTGCTCATTCCAAGGGAAGGAGTCTCTCCTGCAGGAGAGCCGGATGATTCAGCGGCGTGGAGCTCTCCCAGCCTCCCCTGGCTGCCTCGGTTGTCAGGGAGGATGGGCTGAGCTGAATTTTAACAAACCCACTCTTCCCTGCGGCTCCTTCAGCGCCGGCGGCCAAAAGCGAAGGGAGGCGTGGAGACATCCTGGGCACGGATCACATCCCACTGCAGGGGCTGTGTCCCGTGGAGATCCTGCTGGGAATCTCCTGCTCTGCAGCCCTCAGAGATCCTCTGCACTGGGCAGCTCCCGCTCTCTCTGTGCAAAGAGAGGGGTAGAAAAGGCATTTTATGCACTTTCATCTGTTTGGAAACAAATCCTCCTCCTCCAAATGTGTCCTGGATCCCTTTGCTTTGGAGTTTTTGTGATTCAGGCCCTGTGGTTTCCCCTAAAGGGGCTCCAGGAGAGCCGGAGAGGGACTGGGGACAGGGCATGGAGGGACATGGCACAGGGAGTGGCTTTAAGCTGGAAAAGGGTGGATTTAAATGGGATCTTGGGCAGGAATTGTTCCCTGGCAGGGTGGGCAGGGCTGGCACAGGGTGCCCAGAGCAGCTGTGGCTGCCCCTGGATCCCTGGCAGTGCCCAAGGCCAGGCTGGACACTGGGGCTGGGAGCAGCCTGGGGCAGTGGGAGGTGTCCCTGCCATGTGAGGACAATGGGAAATTCAGCCCCACCAGAAATCCATCCAGGATTCCACGATTCTGTCCCATGGAAAGGGAATTTTGGGAGCCCAGCCTCCCTGTGCCCTGCCCAGGCTGGATCCTCCTCACTCCCAGCAGGATTCCAGTTGGAGCCCCACGGGATTCACCCCTTCACTGAGGGACTCCCTCCCTGGCAGAGGCTGCGGGGCCCAGGATGGAATTCTGTCAAATTTGGGCAAACACAAAAGGAGCTGGAAATGGAGGCTCCCCCTCCTCGTGCTCCCCAGCCACATCCCCTGCCAGGGCTCAGCTCATCCCCGGATCCCCCCAAGGTGCCAGCTTGGGAACAGGGAGTGCCTAATGCAGGCACCAGCTCCTTCCACTGCCACTTGCTATTTTTTTTTTTTTCCTGAAGAAAATAAATTTTTTAGGGTTTTTTTGCAGTGTCTGTCCTAGAGCACGGACAGGAAAGGTTGGCTATAAATTATGGAGGGCTGAGTCCTCTGTGGAGGGGGAGGGAAAACCCAGGCAGCCTCAGGAAGGGGAGCACAGCAGCACCTTGGAGGGACGGGGATGAGCCAAGGGAGATGGGGACCCCACCAAAGCCTCCTCCTGAGCATGGGAAGAGCTCCTGGGGCTCTCTGGCTGGGCAGGGAGCAGCCACATCCCATAATCCAACCCCAACCCTGCCAGCAGCTCCAGAGCCTTGTGAGGACAATGGGAAATTCAGCAAAGGCAGTTGGAGAGAAAGGCAGGACCAGGGGATCCTTTAGGGTGGAAAAGACCTCCAGGATCACCGAGTTCAAGCCCTGAAGCAGCATCTGGGCACGGGAAGTTTGGTTGGGATCTGCTGGGGGAGGGGAAGGCAGCGTCCTCCTCCCAGCTCGGATTTGGGATGTGCAGGAATTTGGGAGCGTTGGTAGAGGAAAAGGAGTTTCAGTCAGGTTGTGGGGGGATTGAAAGGATGATTTCCCTTTGGCCAAACGGGGGAAGAGCAGAGCTGGGCAGAATCCATAACTCAGAGCAGCCCCCTGAGTCCCAGAGGAGTGGGAGCTCCTGGATGGAGCTGGGATTGAAGGGGAATGTGGGGGGACATCCGTGTCCCTGGGACAGAGCAGGATTCCAGCACGGGGATAAATGGGACCTGGACTGGGGAGGAGGAACTTGTGCTGTGCAGGGATGTGAAATCCAGCCTGGGCTGGCAGCATGAACTCCGTGGGAGTTCAGAATCCTTTCCTTGCTCATTCCCCTGCTTCCCCCGTGAGGAGCAGCCCCGTCCCTGCTTTGCCAGCCCCAAAGCCCCCCTGGCTCCTCTTCCACCCTTGGGCTCTGGCTCATCCCTCAGCAGTTTCTTGGGAAGCAACGTGGTTTGGACAAAAACCAATCAGCCTTTCCATGTCTTCCTGCCATTCCTCCGTGTCTCCTTCCTCCCTGTTCCCCAGTTATGGAGCTCTTTGGAGCAAACAGGAAGGTTAAGAGCATTCACACCGTCCCCTCTAAGCTGCAGCCTCCAAGCAAATTCAGGGACTTCCCAGGAAAAAGCCCCATCCCTGTGTGGCTGGCACCAAAGGAGATGCAGGAGTTGGATTGGGGAATGATTTGCTCATCCCAGTTTTCCTCACTTTCGGAATTCCATGGCCCCATGCAAGGGAAGTGCAGCTCCTGGAGTGCACAGAGCCATCACACCTCACTGCAGGTGTGGCTCCTCAGGTCCCCTGATTCCAGCCTCAAATCCCAAATCCCTCATTCAGCCGAGGGCCGGGAATCCCGAAATCCTCCTGCTAAAAACGAGAGGAGCTCTGGATCCCCCAAAGAACTTTTGGGATGGGCTGAGCCTCCCCATCCCACAGGGCCACGGCTGCAGGTGGGGAGAGCCAAGCTCTGCCTCCCCACGGCTGTGACACCAAACAGGCTGGAGCAGGGACAAATCCATCATTCCTCTGGATGATTTCAGTGTGTGACCGTGGCTTTTAATACCCAGGCTTCTCCAGCTGCATCTTCCCATTTTTTATGACGTTTCCCCCCCCATTTTCTGGAGCAGGCCTATCAATTCTCTGCTGCTTTCTTCCTCTTGCTTAATTGAAAATGTCACTTCTTGTGTTTAATGAGAATTTCTGCCCTCTCCTGAAGAGGCTTTATCCTAAATCCAGTCCTGTCAGAAGAGACTTTATCCCAAATCCAGTCCTAACAACCCACTGCAAAAATTTCTGCTGCCACAAATCCACAAGGGATTCAGGAGGGCTGCTGGGGCTACCAAGGATTTGAGCCCCATGTAGGAAAATGACAGCTGCTTTCCCAATTTCTGTCCATCCTTTTATTCACCCCATCCATTTCTCTTGTCCCCCAGCGCTGCTCCTGGCTTTGGGCAGGGATGTGGAGCCCCAGGAAAGGAGAGGAGCTGGAGCAGCAGTGGGTGGGTGGAACCCCCATCCCTGGGGGGATTTCTGAGGATGTGGCACTTGGGGACACGGGCAGGGGTGGCCTTGGCAGTGCTTGGAACTCCTGCTCCCACGGGGCACATCCCACTGCAGGAGGGATGTCCAGACACAAACACACACAAACCCCAAAACCAAAAATAAAAAAACACACAAACACAAGCAAATATCAAAACAACAAACATCCCTTCATTCTACGTACCAAAAAACAAAAGGTAAAGATTTAAATTTTAATTTTCTTTCAAACTTAAATAATATTACATTTCCAAAATTCCTACCAAAAATAACCCCAAACTTTGACAATATACACTGTTATACATAATCCTCCGTGGCAAGATCATCCTACTTATTTGCCTTTTTTTTTGTTGGTGGTTTGTTTTTGGTTTTTCGGTGTTTGTTTGTTTGTTTGTTTGTTTTATTTAGGTTTAGGTTTAGGTTTAGGTTTAGGTTTAGGTTTACGTTTAGGTTTTGGTTTTGGTTTTGTGGTTTGGTTTGGGGGGGTTTTTTGGTTTTTTGTGGGGGTTTTTTGGGGGGTTTTTTGTTTGTTTGTTTGGGTTTTTTGGTTTTTTTTTTTGTTTATTGGTGGTTTTTCTTTTGTTTTTTTTTTGTTTGTTTTTGTTTGGTTTTTTTGGTTTTTTTGGTTTTTTTGTTTTGTTTTGTTTTTGTTTTTTGTTTTTTGGTTTTTTTTTGTTTTTTTTGTGGGGGAAAGATGTGTGGAAAGGTTGGAAAATCTGACCTGCAAAACCACGACGGAGTGAAAACCAACAGCTGCTGGTGTTGCTGCCGCTGTTTTTGGGGGTGATGGGAGAGCAGCAGTGGGGATGGGAGGGAAGGAAGGCTCTGATTCACAGTTCCTCATCCCACAATGTTTACAGCGCTCGGGCTGGGAAAAATACCTGTTCCCAGGAATGCTCCTCAATAGGCTTGGCTCTCTCCTGGCTGCCATTGCTTAGTAACAGCTCTATTTTTAAATGCTAAGAGGGTAATAGACCAAAAAATGGGAGTTTGCTCAGTCTCTGATCCGCCAGGCGCCGAGCCCAGCGGGATGGGGATGGCGGGAGCTGGGCTGGGAGCGGGGGTTTGGGGGTTCCTGGGGGTGGGATCGGGGCCAGCAGCTGCCCACACCAACCTCCAGCGCCTCCGGCGGGCTGAGGAAAAGCCCGGACTGGGATCTCCTGGAGAGGGCATCCCGCCCTTGGGAGGGGTGGGATGTTCCTGGGTGGGCTCGTGGGGAAGGAGAGTGTGGATGGAGGGAGCTGAGCCTGGGCAGCAGGAACAGGGGAACCTCCCTCCTCAGGGGTTCTGCTTCTACCCCAGCCCCACTTTGGATAGAAATCCCAGACTGGTTTGGGCTGGGAGGGACCTTAAATCCCACCCAGAGCCACCCCTGCCCTGGCAGGGACACCTCCCACTGTCCCAGGCTGCTCCAGCCTGGCCTTGGGCACTGCCAGGGATCCAGGGGCAGCCACAGCTGCTCTGGAATTTCCATCCCAGCCCCTGATCACCTTCCCAGGGAACAATTCCTGCCCTGCTCTCCTTCATCTTAAAGCAGATCTCCAACAGTTTCTGCTAAAACACATTTCCAGGAGTGTCCAAACTTGCTAAAATCTGATTTGGGAAGCAGCTCTTGCCAGCCCCGTGGCTTTGGGAGCACCCCCTGTTTTCCCACTGCCGGGATCCCACACGGCTGCCCCGGGATGGCTGAGGCCACCGCCTGCCCGTGGGGGCTTCCCTCAAGGAAATGGGATCATTTTCCCTGTGCCCCATCCACTGAAGGTCATGGAATTTTATTCGTTTCCCTGGGCTTTGCAGAGGGCGACAGAATTCCCTCTGTTGATTATTCCTTTCTTTTCTCAAGGACACAGCAGAAAAAAACTCCTGGAAATCCCTTGGGAACACAAGGAAGGCAAAAAAAAAAAGGAGAGCCCAGGGCTAAGAAGGAGCTGAAGACGAGTCCCTGGTTGTGCCACCTCTCCTGGTGGGTTTAACCCATTCCTGTGAGGAACACGGCATCAAATGTCTGCCCAAATCCCTGCTTTGGGGAAGAGGTGCCCAAGCAAGGCTCGGGGCTTTGGGGACAGCAAAGCCTTCTCTGTGTGCCAGTGCCACCAATCCCCCTGCTGCTGCAAAGTGCTCATCAGGAGGAAGCCACCCAGCAGAAGGAGATGCTGGTTTATTTTTGAGATCTCTGGTGCTGCCGTGGGAGCCCTGCCAGGCTGCAGCTGCCTCGGCTCCTCTGGGCTGCCCACGGAGGGGCCTGGGCACGGCAGCTCCTCCAAAACCAGCCCCAGAGGGGAGGGGAAACCCGCTGAGATGCCAGCACCCAGAGGGCCAGCAGGGATTTAGAGCTGCTTGAGAGCTGTTCATTATCAGAGCGTGGCAGGAAAAGAGGTGATGGAAGGGAAACTGTGGAAGGTGTGTTACGGACAGAGTCCTGAGGGTGGAAGTGGCATTTCCCAGGAGGCTTAAGGCCGGAGTGGCCAGGGCAGCGAACCCTGACGGAGCAGAAAACTGCACCGGCTGCTGGAGGTTGGTGTTGGCCGCTGGACTCGCGCGGGAGCTGCCCCTGGAGCTGTCCTTGGTGCCACTCCTGTCCCTCTCCAGCTGCTCCCCGCTCACACGTGCTCCTGGCTGAGCCGGGGATCCGGGAATGCTCGGGCTGGGAAGGGACCTTAAAGATATTCCAAATCCTTAAAAACCCCTCGAGTTCCATCCTTCAAACCCCCTCTGTTTCCATGGGCAGGCACTCTCCTGTGAGCAAACCCCAGCAGGGCCAGGCACCGTCCCCGTCCCGGGGCCGCAGCAGCCCAGAGCCGGCAGGGAGGATGATTTCTCCCTGTTTTCCCTTTCCCAGCGGGACTGGCGGTGCTCCGGGGCTGCGAGCTGCCCGGAGCTGCTCCCCCTCTCTCCCAACCCACCCCAAGGCTCGGGATTTCATCCCAGAGGCAGAGCAAGTCCCTTAAAGGTCAGAAGGAAGAGGGGACGAGGAGAGCCCGCTCTGGTGCAGGCAGCGGAGCGCACGGAGAGGCTTCGCTGCTGCTGCTGCTGCTGCTGCTGCCGCTGCTGCTGCTGCTGCTGCTGCAGTGCCTGCCATGTATTTTTTGCCACACGCTGCTGCAGAGTGCAGCCCACTGCAGCAAGAGAGGGAAGCGAATTCCCTTCCCTGGGCTGGGAGCTCTGAGGAGAGGCTCTGCATCCCGGCAATCCCCGTCCCCCCACGCTGGGAATGACCTTCAGCTGCTCTTCACGCCGGGAAAGTCGTGCCTGGGTTGTGGGGAGGCTGAGAGGGAGTTGTGTCTCTGAGAGGCAGCTGCGGGGAGGTTGGAAGAGGAGATTTAAATACTTTTTTTGCAGGCCTGGAGAGCTCAGCTGCTCCAGGGAGGATTTGAAAGGGGAGGGAAGGGTTTTGCGCGCCACCTGATCCCGGGAGGAGACAAAACGGGGATTGGATCGGGGATTCTTCTGGCAACATTCCTGACCCCTGCGGCCAGCGCTGGACACCCCAGTGGCTCCCAGGGTACTCATGGAATCACGGGATCCCAGGCTGGTTTGGGCAGAAGGATCTTAAAGCTCATCCCATTCCAGCAGGGACACCTCCCAGGCAGCGTCCCAGAGCAGGGGATCGGGATTGTCCCAGCTTCTCCCCTGAACTCCTTGGTCCTTTTGGTGAGAGAGGGAAGAGGGGGCAGTTTAACGTCCCTGTTTTTCACATTTTCTGGCATTTTTTAATTCTAACCTGTTTTCTAGCAGGTTTTTTAAGTGCTTCCAGATGATAGAAACAGAATCCTTTCGGCGTTAAAAGAAGAATTGAGCTGTTCCAGTTTTAAGAGTTATCATTTTTGCAGGTCCAGCCTGATGATGTCATCATTCCAGAAAAACGAGCTTTTTCCCAAATTACCCTCAGTGCAGGGATGCAAACATCCCAGGTTGTTCCAGCGTCATCCTGATGGGACAGCTCCAGCAATTCCTCATGGATAATGACAATTACTGCACACTGGGAATGGGGAGGGAGGGCAGCACCCGCCTGATTTTGGGGTTTCCATGAAGATTTTCCTTCCTTTTCCTTCCATCCTCATTTTTCATCTCCGAAGTTCTGTCTCAATCAGAATTCCCAGGCTCGTTGACTTTTTTGGGCAGAGCCTGCCAGGTCCCCCCTGCCCCAGCACTGTCACCCTGTCCCAGGTCCCAGCTGGACTCTTTGTCACCATCCACGGAAGGTGACCTGAACCCCCATCAGGGCTGTGCCTCATCCCCTGCTCTCAATCCCACAGTGAGCTCTCCAGAAATGGAGATCAGCTTTGTCCAGGAATACTTCAAGCAGCTCTTGAAGAAGTCTTGGTGAAACTAGAGAGGGAAAAAATAGATATATTGGGAATTCTAAAGGGAATTCTATTGGAAATTCTAAAGGGAAAACGTTCAAAGCTGTGCATCTCTACCATTTATTGAATAGAAGGAGCTGAGTCCTTTAAACTGTTCCTTCTCTCCATAGTCCAGACTTTTAAAGAACGAGGAATAAAAATATCTTTACTTGGGGGTTATCTAAGAGATGCTTTGATTCACCCCCCACCTTCCCAGCTGGGCTTGGGCAGACCCTTCTGAGCCCAAACCTGCAGAACCCTTTCAGGGAACACATCCAGCTTCCCTAGGAAACTGGCTGAAAGGAATTTCATTATTCTAAACCCTTGCCTTCGCCAGGCCCACGGCAGGAAAGGGTTTGGGTGGTTTTTTTGTAAGAGCTTAGCAGGGGAAATGCATGGAAGAGCAGCAGCAAAGCCCAGCTTAGGGATTTGTTCCACTGATCAGCTGAGTTCTGCATCAGCAGAGCCCAGGGATGTGCTGGCAGCCACACTTTGCACTCCTCTGGCCTGCTGTGTGNCTACAGTCAGCCTGGCTCCTCCTGGCTCCGCTGGGACCGCTGTGAGAGGATGGAACTGAGGGCTTCAGTCCCACGGCCCTGCCCAGCTCCCGGCTCGGGGGGTTGGTTCCCACCTCCCCCCGGGCTCCTGCAGCTCCCCCTGGCACGTCCCTGTGCCCTTCCCTCTCCACGTTTGCCTTTTCAGGGAAGGAAGTCTCTGTTTTGTACGTCAGGACTCGGCTCTTCCCAGGGTTTTCCGGTTCCTTCACGCCCTTTGGAATCTCGGTGTTTTCCGGGAGCACCAGGAAAGGAAAGAACTCTCAGCTGTAACAAAAATTCCCTGTCTTGTGCTGCTGTGGATCTCCTGGGAGACAGGTTTTTCCATCTCCTGCCTCCCAGAAGCTGCCAATGGACACCCCCCATGGCACCCCTGAGATCAGACTCACTGGGTTGGGTTGGGAGGGACCTTAAATCTCCTCCCATCCCACCCCTGCCGTGGCAGGGACACCTTCCAGCATCCCAGGCTGCTCCCAGCCCTGTCCAGCCTGGCCTTGGACAATTCCAGGGATCCAGGGGCAGCCACAGCTGCTCTGAGCAGCATCAAACCAGAGGACGTGTGCTTTGAGCGCTGCCAAAATGTTGGTGGAGCAAAACTTTTCTGGGCCTGATTTGACTGCCCAGTCGGGGATGGAGAGTGGGAGAGGCTGGGAGCCTCTGGAATTCCCCAGAGCAGGAATTCCTCCAGCAGCACCAGGAGCTGTCCCTGTCTGGGATTATCCTAAAGCAGGGCTGGGGAGCTGTGACCCTCCTGTCACCCTCCCCCAGCTCTCTGCTGCCAGGCAGATCCCACAGAGCTGGCAGAGCCCGGAGCACAGAGCCCTGGAGCCACCGTGTCACCGCGGCCACCCCGAGCCGCTGTCAGGCCGGGGGGTGGCGGTGGCTGCCCCAGCGACCCCCGGCAGTGGGACAGGGCAGGAGCCAGGGTTTGCTGCCTTTGGGAGCAGAAGGGGGAATCCAAGGAGCTGAGCGGCTCTGAGGAGAGCCGGGAGAGGCTGCAGGAGCCCGGCCCCGCGGGCAGTGGGAGCTGTCCCTGCCCATGGCAGGGGGCGGAACGGGGGCAGCTTGGAGGTTCCTCCCAACCCAACGCGTTCTGTGTTCCCAGGAACCCCTGGAGGGTTCCCGGCATGGCTCCGGGTCACACACGGGACAGGCACAGGGCAGGGTGGGACAGGCACAGGGCAGGGTGGGACAGGCACAGGGCAGGGTGGGACAGGCACAGGGCAGGGTGGCACAGGGCAGG
>VWYO01025651.1:4735-20422 GCA_013400275.1 Rhadina sibilatrix
AAAAACCCACAAACACTTATTTTCCATAGATAATGTGTGACGCAACTACAATACACGTCTCTGATTCTGATAGCATGTTATTCCTTCCTAGTTCTGTAATATTTATATATTACACAGTGTAGCAGGAGATATCTTCTTTTTTATTAAGGACATTCTTCTATTCTTCTCTCTTTTTCACCATAGTCTGTAAATTACAATACTGTCCAAGAGGCAGATGATATACTTCACTGTAACTTGTAAAAAAAGTGACCTGATTTTTTACAAAGAGTGTCTCCAATTACATTCAGCTGAGGGCTTTCCATGTGGTAGAAACATTTTTCAGATAACTGAGAGAGCTGTGCACAAGAGGAATATTCAAGAAATTCCTGTTTGCTATGCTGTCTTCTGAAGTTATGTCAGCATGATGTGAGTAGATTGTGCTGAGATACAAAATGTTGTTTTTGTAGTATCTATAGCACAATAGCAACTTTCAAGTTGCAGGTGTCTCACAAGACAACCTGCCTCTGGAGTCCAAAATACAACTTGGTTTTCCAAATTGGCATGATGAGTTTACGTCATTTAAGCTTTTATTGAATTGGCAAACAAAAGACTCTGGAGGGTGGGGTCACTGTGATAGTTACTAGTATTGTGTTATTTCAAAGATTCACATGTCAGTATTTTATATAATCATCAATTCTAGATAGATATTTATTTTAAAAGTTAATATTGTTTATAAAACATTTATTTAGAAAGGCAGTTCCATCTTTTAAGTATGCTACTAAAGTGAAGGTTAAAACAGTAGTTCTACAGTAAGAAAAATGCAGTTTCAACTCTCATTAAATATGAAAAATAAATCAAGTTTAAAGTTAGACACATGCATCACTCATCAAAAAACACACATTTGTCAAGTACAGCTGAGCAGATATATTTTCCCTTTATTCATCAAAAACACTTCCATGTGATCTCTTAGAAGTAATATCCTAACATCTTGTGTTTATTTTTCATAGATTTCTGTTATATATACTTCCTTCTTAATCCTGGTCGTTTGTTTCTGGTTGCACAAAGAAAAGAAGTTCTAGTTTAATAGAATGGAATGTCTATCATGAAGGTGGTTCCTGCTTTGCCCCCTCCATCCTCATCCCAAGGCAGGAATATGGATAGTTAGTCACATTTTTGCAATCCTAGAAGTTGACTGGCATTGATTTGAAATATTGCATCTGTGTTATTTGTCCAAAGTTGTGGCCCAAGGCAAGAATATACATGAAATCTAGAGGTATTATCTATCACAGAGGATGGAAGCAGTATTACAGGAAGAATTAGAAAAGATGGCTTTTATGGATTGAAGGACCTGATAGTAAGAAGATCCAATGTATATGTCTGTACAGCAGTAAAAATTGTGCTTTAATCCTGAAAAATATCCTTCATTTGGGTTGCTCGAGGCAGTAATAATGGAATGGTCATAATGAACATCATGGAGTTCAGCAAGTCCAAGAGCAAATTCCTGCATTTGAGAGCAGCCCTGCAAAAAAGAATTTGTGGGTACTGGTGGCTTCAAAATTGCACTTGGGCTGGAAGTGGATACCAACCAAAATTATTATGGCTTCTGTGTGTTCACATTTTCATTTAATTAATTACCAAGTGGAATAAATAATGAAATTAATTGTACAGTTGTCAAACTGTTGTGTTATTCCTGCATCTCCTTCACCCCATATTCAGTGTTGTTTCATTACAGCTTTCTATATAATCTGTTTTATCCTCTTCTAGTTCACGGAAGTTAATCAAAATCAGAAAGGAAAAAAAGAAGGAAGCTGTACCAACAGTTGTGGTTGCTATATTTTTGATTTGGCATGTGCCAGAGACTTCATAATATGAGTTAAATGATGCAGCCTAAATTTTAAAATCAGCAGTGCAACATTTGGGTGAACTTGTTTTGCATTAGCTAAATGAGAATTTCCACTCCTCATTAATATTTTTGTTGCAGAGGATTTCCTTCTTCGAGAACAAGATGATTTTGCCTATGCAATGTAAAACTGATCTTTATAGATCATTAATGAGCTTTTGTGAGTTAATGAGCATCAATTACTGCACAACATTTCAAAAGATCTGTGTATTCTCAACTATGATTTGTGCGTCAGCATAAGAATTCTAACATTTCAAACTCCTTTAAAAGATACTTATTTTCCTTTTTAGAAGTAACTTTACTTTATTAGCATATTTGTCAAATCTACACTTCCATTGATAAGAGATCAGTTGCTTGGCAAGGTCCATGTCAAAATAACTAGAAAATGAATGTACTTGCAGAGTATGCTAGAGTTTCTTAATGTTAAAATTACTCACGAAGGCATAGGGTTGCAACATATTGACATGTGTGGATCCAGCTGCCACAGAAACTGGGATTTCAGTGTTGACTGTGATGGAAGCTGTAGAAATTATTTAGAACCAATTTTCCTACCTTTATTTTCCTTAAAACTGTAAATACCACCAGTTCTTTAGCTAAAATGCTGAATATCGCTGATGAGTTTATCAACGCTCCCTGACTACTTTGTATTCAGATTTCTGTGATTCTTTTTCTTTTGGTAGATATTGCTTGCTTGTTAGCAGGAATCTATGCAAAATTTGCATTCTTTATTTTGACAGAATTTTTGGAACTGCTTCTCCTACACTTCTAGACCATTAAACATGAGGTGTCCTTCTCCTTTGGCAATCAGACTAGACCTTTGAATAACATTGTTTTGCGTAAACAAACTGCAGCTACTATTATTTCACAATGTATAATAGTATCATTCAGTGATGTGTTCTCTTGGTGCTCAAATAATTAGACAAAAACCATCAGCTTCTCTGTGCTGAATGCTTGTATTTCCTGCTCTCCAGCAGTCCTTTTAAGATTTTTGGGATTTTGCCGTGGCTCTGTCCTGGACACTCTGCTTGGCTTTGCAAGATTGATGGGACCAGTATTCAGATGGAGGAGCTGGACACCTCCTTGGCCCACAGTATACTATATATATAGTCCCTACAGTTAAGTAGGCAGATTTCAGTCATTTGGAGCCCATCTACAGCCTGATTTTGATCTGTGAACTATATGAATTGAGACAACAGACAAAGCTATTATTTCCAAAACAATTCCTTTCTCATCCTTTCCTATAGTCAGATTTGTAACTGCTTCAATTTACTTGTCAATCAGTTTAATTTTCTTTAGTGGGTAACTGATGCAAATGTAGTTTGTATTACATATTTTTCTTCAACAAATTCACAAAACATCAGGTCATCTTGGTTTGAAAGACAGGTACCTCCTAAGGAGGGGCAAGACCTCCCTAGGAAATGGAGAATTCAAATCTCCTCCCTCCAAATTATTATAATTTAGAAAATTAAAGGGGCTTTCCGTCAGAGGTATGGGGATAGGAATAACAGTTCTTTACTAGTATGTAGTTCTTTACTACAAGGCAAACAAAAAACAACAACAACTACAGCATTAATAATAAACAGAATCAGGAAAAACCTCGAGGGGCTTTGTTTCACAAAGCCCATGCGGGGGTCGGATCTCTTGGACTCCGAGTGCACAAGCTGGAAGGGTGGAAAATCCCTGGATGGGATCAGAAGCTCCGCCGGTGGTGGCTGGAACGGCGGGGATGTCCCGGNGTTTGTACTGATAACACACCTGATTGCCTGTATTTTGGTGGCATTGACTTCCTGCTGTAAGAGCATAAGAGATGAATGGGAGAATACTTTTATCTTATAATGAAGTTCATGACAATCCTTTTTCTTTAGTGGAAAAATGGTTTATCTGTTCCCAAACAAGCCTTCTCACTTTATTGTTGAGATACTATAAGATATTCTTGTTACCAGATGGTAAAATTGCCTACACCTGGTGAGCTAACCAATTCCTGTTTCTCCAAAACTACTGGCCTATGGAATAGCACAATGCCCGTTGTGGAAGAAGAACTGAAGTTCATCAGCCTCAGTGTCCTGCCAACTCAGTCAGGTCACCTGGAATATTGGGTTCTCTGACTACCAGGGACCACCAGAGAGACCTCCAGGCATAAAGGAAAGAGGAAATATATTAATGATTTTGGGGAAATCATTATCATATGTATGTTTAGTCTGGGATCATCAGTGAATATGTATGTAAAATACAGTATATGAACAGAAACTTTCCTGCAACCAGCTCCACTTTTGGGAGGTGCTATCCATCTGTGTATCTGGCTGAATAAAGAATGTCTGCTTCTTAATACTGCATTGATGTTAAGGAGGTGGGGGTTTTTTACTATTTTAGCTGATTTTTGGTAACGTTCTCTTTTCCCAGTTATGTGACTTCAACTTCTTTCAACACACAGGAAACATATTTCTTGCCTCCAGGTTTTTAACTTCTGTTGGTGGCAGGTTTTTTTCCTAATTTTATTGGACAAACATGCAATGATAATATAGTTGGAAAAGAAACCTGTGAAGCAGTAAAAAGACCATTTTTTCCAGTGTCTCAATTAATTATGAGATGATTTCTAGTCTGAAGAATTCAGACTCTTCAAATGGTCATCAAGTTCAGTTGCACTTAAAGATGAACCAGACACTCCCTTTTAGGAGAACGATATTTTTTATGATATTTGTGCAATATTTTTCCTATTTGGTCTCTTAATCTTTGCAATTTATTGCTAAAAAAAGTATTTCTTTATAATTTTTATTTTCAGGAAAAAATCTCTCAATATTATTTTTATGTAATTGCAAAGTCATTTGGGATAAAATTTGATTATAATTGTGCATTTTCCACAGATGCAAATATATCTGTTCCAAAGTAACTTCTATTTTCTTTAAAGATAATAAAATAATTGATTGTTGAGAATTTTCCAAGGAACTAAATATAGTCTAGGGTGTAAGTTGAAAAGACTCTTCTACCTGTCAGCCTCAAATAAACAAAAACGAAGGTGGAAAAAATGCCCAGCAGCTTTTCCAGTATGTTTTTTAATGAGGTTGAATTAATCATTCATGCTTGTCAACAGCAGGGTGTAAGGTAAGAAAAGCAAATTCCTCAAGCCATGTACAAAGGATCTAAAAGGATCAAAAAGTGTATTTCTTAGGATTACTTTGGAACTATGAGGTAGAAGTACAGAGTGGTCACTTCAGATCCTATCACTGTCAAGAGCCTGAAGATAAAAAACCATCTTGTGTTGAATTTCCTAGTGGTGTGGTTAGTATGAAAAAATAGTAGGAATCACAAATCCTTGTTCTTATTAGAAGGATAAAACAAAACATCATTATCTTGATGCCTCTGCCATTAATGTACCAACAAAACTCTCCACTACAAAACTATTACTTTTGTTTGTTTGTTGTTCTTCAAGGGAATTCTTGCAAATGTTTGTGTAGCGTTTGTTTTGAGGCATATTTCCTGTTTTCTGAGTTTTACCTAACTGGAAGGCTAGAAGTATTCATAGTACCCAATACTATATTCTTTGGAGCTTTCTAAGTGTAGAAATACAAAAAAAGACAATCCTTTGAATTTTTTTTTTTCTCAGAAAACAGCTTTTTAAGTGGTAAGTTATAGGAAAGTACAAAAGCGTAAAAAAAAAAAAAAAAACCAAAGTTAATGAAAATTATTTATAAATTGTTGGATTTTTTTTTTAATTAAAACAGAAATCTATTTACAATGAAACTCAATGTTGTCATAAAGATACCTGTATAAGAAGCATAGCCAAATAGACTGCTTTGTGATACCTGATGGTATAGTTATATAAGTTGAGAATTGGGGCTGACCATACAAGAGTGGTTTTTTAAAATATTTAAATCATTAAATTACATTATGAAATTATCTCCTTCCATTGACAAAGACTACAGGATGAATCAGCAGATTGATTTTAGTGTAATTACTGTGCCTTGACTGATAAAGTAAAAAATTCAATGTGAACCTGAAGAGCCACTGCTCCTATGTAGGAGGATAGGGTTTGAAAAATAGTTTCCCTAAGAAAAAAATAGAGTTTCCCTAAGAAAATTTCAGGTGACAGATGGTGATACGGGCTTACCTCACTGAGCTATGTAGAACACCTGAGTCAGCAACCAGGAGGTGTCAAAGGAGCCAAAGGAGTCACAATGATTTGTAGGACCATTATCCAAAGAGAGAGGAGAAGGCAGATTCAGAGAGCACACTGCGAAACACTCATGGAAAGAAACACAGAGAACATGCATGAAAATGAACCTGGACAACTGTTTAACCAAGGAGAAATTCATAACAGTGAAAAAATTGAAAGACAGAAAGTATATTAATTATTTTTCTATGTATATTTTTGTGTGTGCATATTTTTTAATAAAAGAAGTGAGAAAAACTTAGGAAAGGGAGAAGAAAAAAAAAAAAAAAAAAATAAGAGAGAGAAGGAAAACATCTAGCTAATCAAATACCTGACTGGCAAAGCAAAAAATCATGTGATGGTCAGATTTAAAGTTGGTAATTTCATAATAATTTAGTGTCCCATTATTACTTCTAGTTAGGCAAACAAATAGTATGAGGTGTTTTCATTACTTTAAAGTCTTTTATGTCACCTTCTCATTTACTCCTGATTTCTGTATTGATTATATAAATAACATTCTGAACCCTGCATTGCAATCATTTGAATTTTCTAAGCAATCAGATGTTTATTTGATAAGAATAGGAAACAGCATCAATCCATGCAATTGCCACAGACTCAAATATAAAGTTACTTTGCAGAAACTATCTTTCATTCTGATTTGGCAACACATTTCACCATGCATAATTTTAGAAAAATTGTGGGTTTGTAGAATTTTCTATTTTATCCTTTAATCTCTGAAACCCAAATGATTTTAATTCACAAGAAACCACAGCTATTTTATTTCTCAAGATTTGCATCCCAAACACACCACCAACTCATATCTTTTATCACAGAGAGCAGAAAAAACAGAGCTCCACAACCAAACAGCATCCTTCCTACTGTGACTAATCAGAGTTTTTAAGTCACTGAACTTGATAAGCACTGTCCTATCCATGCTGTCAAAAAAGGCATTGCATTTATTTTTCCTTCCAACTGAAGTAATAGTGATACTTCTTTACACTCTAGTTGGTATCTCCTGTTCCTTTACTTGGTAAAAATAGACTGCTTACTCAGTTTTATTTCCACAGTGGTCTCGTCCTTTGTTTTCTGTGGAAGAACATGTTTTTTATTCCTGTTGATTAATGTAAAAGACTATCTCTCTAGTGCCTATGAGAAGGGAATTGTGAGGTGGGAGAGTTGTTTTGTTTTGCTTTTGTGTAATTTGTAGTTCCAGCCTATTAAAAAAGGTCAGATGGTTTTGCAGTTAAACCAGAGGGAAGGAAATAGAGCAAAGAAAAGGCAAAGGATGCTCATTCCCCAGTGCCCAGTACCATAGTGACAATTACATAAGTCCACAGAAGTCCAAGGGGATAAAAGTAAATGCCTGCAGAAGGTACAGATTTCCCAGACCAAGGAGGGAACATGGTCTGAAAGGAACATGCACAATTCTTTAAAGGCTGCCACAGCTTTAGAAATAAAATAGTGTGTGATAGAAAATAGTGTGTGAAGCAACTGTAAAATCCCCAGAGATTTTGTTTTACAGTAACCTCAGGACAGTTCTCAGAGAAGATTTCTGATGTACTATGCTACTGCAACATTCAGTTAGTTTAGTACAGAACCAGTACTAAATCAGCTTTATGTAATCTTTCACTAGCCTATCACTTCAGCAGTAGTTATAGTCAATAAAAAAAATCCTGGTTTTATTAGCATGCAGATATTTAGCTAAGAACTGTCTTGAATTAGTTCTTATGATGACTAGTAGTTCATCCTGAGAGATTTGATTTTTAAGATCTTTCCCCTTGTTGAACAAAATTACAGGACTCTTACTCTTTTCAGCTATATATGTGCAATTTGAAAGTGTTATTTTTTTCCTGTTATATAAGATAGATATTTCAATTTTTGTGAAATGTATGGTGTTTGTAAAGTATAATATACTTATTCCAATTGATATGTAATAGTATTTAATTGAAAATTAATTTTTGTAATTGATAATTTATATAGTAAATTAATTTGGTAATTATGAATAATTATATCATGGTGTATAAAGGCTGAAAAAATCCCTAATGCAAAATCCAGCTGAAAGTCAATGAGTAGAAGTGTACCCCAAGGTCCTGCCCTGTTTATTATCTTTATTAATGATCTGGATTTTGGATTTTTTTGTTTGATGATGACACAAAAAAGTGGAGAGGTGACTGATTTGCCAGAGGGTCATACTGCTTTCAGAGAGATGCTGGTGATTGAGCACTGGCACGAGTTGTCCTGAGAAGTTCTGGAGTCTCCCCTAAAGATATTCACAGTTCTTGGCAAGCGGCTGTAGGTGGCCCTGCCTGAGCTGAGTGTTTGGAAAATGTGGTCTCCACAGGTCCCTTCTAACCTCAGCCATTCTGTCTTTCTGTGGATATTACAGGCTTCAGCTGTGACAAGAACTGTGGAATATCTCACTGGTTGTTTCTTGTGCAATTTACTACTTAGTGTTAAAAACTGCCAGTTTGTTAAATTTAAATAACTGTTAAGGGTGTCAAAATTGCTATTAAAAACTCTGAAGGCTCCACTGCACTGTATAGAAGCATGGATAAAAGGATGTTCCCTTACCTTCAAGGGATCTTAAGATATATGGACAAATAAGTAAAATTCAAGAAGACCATGAGAGAATGAGATCAACAGAATATTGTTTGGTCATGACATAAGTACCCTAACTACCAAAATATTTGTTAATAAAGCACAGTGTCAGACTGAACATTTTGAATACTCCATACTTTCCCTCCTCAAGATGAGGGTGGTGGAGAAAGATGGAAGATGCTTATTTTTTATGGAAATCCTAGCTTACTATCATTGTGTTAGCAAAAAAAAAAAAAAATTTCAGAGTTGGTGGTGGCTAAGGAGAAAAAGGGCTATGGCATCAAATTCCTTCTTTTAGATGGAATGTATGCCATCCAAAATAGAGCATAAATGCAGAAGAGCTGATTCTGCATTCAATTTTAATCCCACTTGCTTTATGGAAAACAGCTAGAGTACAGGCAAAGAAAACCTATTTAATATCAATAAGTGGTTTGTTATGGTGAATTAGTGCAACCTGTGAATGATTAATTCTGTTTCTATTTCATGCTTTTTCCCCCTTCTTCTTGCTTTTTTCTCACTTATTTTTAATAAACAGGTAAATCCTTTTGGCAATAGAAAAGCTGGAAACCAAGAAAAACTTTCATTTGGCTTCTCATATAATGTTGGTACCTTGGAAATGGACTGATAATCTCATGAAAAGAATCTTCAAAGTAGGATGCTGAAGTTATCACCTGTTAAAGTTCATGCAAATATTTCACATCTTTGAGGTGGCTTAACATGTTTTTTTCCTCCTAACTATAAGCCATATAAATAGCAATATTTAATAAGTGTAGTCCTAATATGAGCTCCCAAGGAACTCCACCAGCAGTTGGTCATTAATCAGTAATCACTCAAAAAAACCCATTCAAATTGTTTCTGACTTACTCATTTTCCTATATGTTTTCCAAGATGTTTTAATAATTGTCATTCTCTCCCATTTAAATAATAATATACCATGCATTGTCCTATCAAATATATTGCAGAATTTCAAATAAATAACAATTCTATAATGGTCTTCTCTTAATAATTACATTTTAAAATTAAAAACTAAATACATTTTTTTGTGACTGTCTTGGCTCGAAATACAAGTGTCTGCCGAGAGAGGTGGTAACCTTCCCGGAATGGAAAATACGACTCCCTTCTCCCTGAATTATTATAACTTCGAAATCACTGGGCTTTCAGGCAAAGACAAGGGAAAAAGACTAACAGTTCTTAACTACAATATATACATAACTAGACAGAAGAACACCAGCAACACCGGCAACAACGAACACCCAGCGGGCGCGTTCTCAGCTGCCCAGCACCTTCCGCTCTGCTGCGGTCCGGGCGGGCGGGCGCAGTGACTCCGCCGCGGCTGCAGGGGGAGCTGTGGCGCGGGCCCGGCCGCTTCTCCGGCTGGCGGCGGCGGCGCGGGTGCCGGGTGGAGAGGCCGTGGCTGGCCTCGCAAACCCCGCGGGGGGCAGCTGGTCTCAGCGCCACTGCGGGTGGCAAGCTAGACTGTAGCTGTCCAGCCTGGGGGCAGTGGGCTGGAACAGCAGAGGTGAACACGCCAGAGGGGGCAAAGTGTAGCAAAAATCCTGAAGGGGCGATAGGAATAGCAGTAGTCAGGGCAGATGCTGAGTGTCCAGCTAAAGTGCAGCAACCACTGCCCCTGAAGCAGTGGCAGTAAACAGCAGGGACAGCAGGAGGAGAGAGAAGGGCAGGGCTTTTTTTCAGGTTTTCCCCTGGCTCTCACATGTCCTGTGTGACGTCCTGTGTGATGTCCTGGAGATGGCAGCAGCAGCCGGGAGGTACTCCCACTGAAGGCAGGGAGAAGGTCAGGGTCCTGGGCTTCTCCTGAGGCACCCAAGCAGGTGGTGAGGATCCCTCACAGTGAGGTCGGGTGTTGAAAAAAACTGTTGTCACGGTTCAGTGGTTGCTCTTGCAAGCCTAGGTTCACCCACAGTAAGGAGAAGAAGTGAAGGACAGAACTCTGCAGTAGCGGCGGATTCTCCCTGCGGTAGCAGTCCAGCACCAACACCATGATCGTGTTCCCTGCAACCCCCGAGAGAGAGAGAGAGAGAGGGCTGAGCCCAGCCACTGTACCCCACCCAAGTCTCGGTTCCACCCTCTGCCACCTCTTGCAGTATCTGTGCACTTCCCAAGACAGAACACCACAGTCAGCAAGCTCACTCCCCAGCTAAGAGACTGCCACAAGCTCCACCCTTTCCCCTTCCTCCCTATCCTGGCCACACCTTCTGTTTCTTAAGTACCATCATTCCAATCTTTTAGGCAACAAATGGGAGAAAAGTTCTCTGAGAAAAAGAAAAAAAAGGAAAAGCCTAAACTCCAACAGTGACATTCTGAAATAAATTAAAGATCAGGATTTAAACCTTTGGACAGGTAGTTAAAGATTGTTGGCCATTGAAAGTAAAAGTTATGTAAAAACATTTGAGGCATGTGGTTGGAAATTTTCCTCAGAAAAAAAAATTGGTAGTCTACAAAAAAGTGTTTTCAACTATTACACAGTTCTCTTTCAAGGAGTACTAGGATGCATGAGTGTAATTTCCTTTTGAAGTACACAGAACTACTACACCATAAAGTGTAAGTAATATTTCAAGTTTTAATTACAAATTCTTCAGCCAACTTTACACTGAAAACCCTACAGAATCCTACTGTTATAGCTTTCAATTATTTCACCAAAAATTAGACTTGAAATGCTATTACATCTACTGTAACCTAGATATAAAACACAGTTACTAAAATGCGTGCAATAATAGTTACACTTAAAACACTCTCTAGAGTCAAATTCACAGATAGTAGCCTGGAAGCAACTAATAGTAGAAAATGGAATATCGATGGGAATGGAATATTTCTTTAGATATCCAAATTGTCACTATAGCAGAAAACAAGGAGCACAACCAGTCAAGGGAATTTTCACCAGCTGTTTAGTAACACAGTAACCATAAAAAATCCCATAAAAATCACAGTGTGCCATGGTACAATTCCTAAACTTTTATGTTCTGCAAGGCCAAGATTATTCTTTTTAGTCATTATTTTGTGAGTAGCATCAGGGAACTCAATTTCAACAAAAAGTTCAATATGAGTGAGAGTGGTAGGGTCAGACCCTAGTTGGGCAATGCTTGTACTGTTGAGCAGAAGGAGACTCTTTCCATGAATATAAAATAAGTCCTTTTACCTTATCGCAGAGACAAACACTAAATGTTGCTCTGTCAGTGATGCAGAGGTAGTAAGCCTGGAGGATTCAGAAATCCAAGTGATACAGTTATTTCTCAGGATGGCGGTGAAACAGTTTCATTCAGTACCAGCTCTTGAGATTATTTAACAGCCTTTATTAGAGCTAGGTTTTTTGTACTCGCAAGTCCACATGCACACAACAGTATTGAGGTACCTGGGTGAGCAGCACTCTGTAATACTAATATTTATCTTCAAGAAATATACCTGACAGGATATTTCAGAAGATTGAAAGTAGTGTGCTAATATTTAAAAGTGATAAATGGAATAGTACAGGTAATTGATCTTTTTCTGCCTAATACAAAACAATATATTTGCAGCAGTTTTGCAGGTTTTGATTATTAAAAACTAAGGTCATGTGATGAAACAAAACTTTAATTATCATGAACCTGAGAATATTTTTCAATCAGCATCTGTAGAAAGCAGATTAATTCTATGAACATTGTGAACATATATATAAAAATCTGCTTGATGAGTGCAATACTCTGAGAGCCTCTTGGTACACTGACACTTCCATATGAAAGGCACGCTTATGCCAACCTGTATAAGAGGTGGCCAATTTAGTGTGGTTCTCACTAAGTTGTTGAAAATTTTGTTACTGAGTCTGTAGGTGTAACTATAATGAAGAAATCAATAAGTGGTCCTAGGAAAGTCCCATGTGATCTTGGTCTTGAACCTGAGTTCAATAAAATTTCTATCAGTGAGCTGGTACTAATAAAGTTGACCATATTTTCAGTTGATTTAAAGGTACTTAATATGAAACAAATAACACAAAATACTGACCCAGAATAATCCAGATTTCTTTCTATTATAAATTATGAAGAGTCTTTTTACAGAGAGAACACAGGCTGAAATGAGAAACAATAAATGTGTAAAACACTGGGAGTTGAATTAGTTAATCAGATAAATGTCATCTCTTAGCATAACACTGTTCAAAGAGATAAAATTGAACAGTGCTTATATGAAATAAAAAAAAAAAACAATAGAATAGAATGTGTGTTTCAAAATATTAATTTGGAAATTTAATTTTTAAGAAGGAAGCTGGTGCATTACAGCAGGATTTGAAAAAAAAAAAAAAAGTAAGATAATTGAATGGCTGGAAGATGTAAGACAGTCAATGAGCTTGGGCAGGTTAACACATTAAAGGACTTTTCTATGCAGAAGCGGTGCGGCAGCCATCCTGGCTTTAAGGAGAGCCCTGTGTGAAAGAGCAACTTGTTACACTTAACTTAAGGTGCATACCAGAGGAATGACTACAGCCATAAACACCAGGCGTGAATGTCTCTCTTTTGTCTCCCAGGGTGCTGGGAAACAGCATGTTTGAGTGGGTGACTGATAAGGGCTGAAAGGTCTGCTCTAGGGAGTTCTTGGTAGTTTGGTTCTGGGTCTTCTGTCTTTCCTCCTGCGCATTCCCAAGACTTTCTTTAAAGTTTCCCATATTAGAAACATATAAATACTGGAGTGTGTGTAATAAAGATGGATCCTGATGAAAGAAACAATGGTCTCTGTTTTTTTCCAAGCTTCTGCATTCTAAGGATCATAATGAAAAGTATTTTATCATAAATCCTTAAATATTGTATGAGGAATAGTCTTTTTTTATTTTATTATTTAGCACATGTGTCAAAAGTTTCCAGTGGCACTGAAAATCTTCAGCTAACCAAGTTCCTACAGATAGTAAGTGTGGTGAATGATAATTCATGTTTTCATAATGATGTTGTTGTGGTAGTTTATGTTTTTCATAATGTTGTTGTCAGAATAGACAGAAAATAAAATGCACTTTTCTAAGAAAGCCAAAAAGCCCTCCTCCCCAAACAGAGTACAGGGTTTGGAAATTTCGCAAGGGGCTTCCCTCATCTCCAGAGAAGGAATCAAAAGAATTCCAATACCAGTAGAAGGTGGAGAACAACCTGGATGAGGATGAGGATGCTCCACACCTGATAAGCACTAATGGCCCTGAGATGGTATCTTATCTGGGACATTAAGAGTACTCAGAACATTCCGAACCCAGGAAATCCATTCAGAAGCTGGACCCTGCTTTTGAAATTTCATCAACGAAGATGCAGAGGAACAAAAGAACTTATGGAAATCTCAGACTCACGTAAGCCCAGCCAGAAAAAGTATAAAACAGCTGGCTTGGGCTGGGGTTGGGGTGAAACAGGGGAAGTGTAACACGGTAGAGGTTGCACTCATGGTTTCACCCAGTGCTGGCACTGTTTCCTTGGTCGTTGGCTTTGTCGATTTCTCTGTCTGAAATTTTTGCTGGCAAATAAATTGTTTTCAATGGAATTGGCTCTCTAAATTTATAACAGTAAGTAAATTTTTTAGTAAATTATGTATGATGTGTGATTATTTGCTCAAAACTTCTCTGAAGAAGCACAGAGTGCTGACTATAGGTGACAAACCCTAAATACCCTGTCACAGATGGTCCTAGGCCCATCAACAGAGACCTACACAATCACAGGTCCACCACAATCCAAAGGAACACAGGCACAAAGGCAGGCAGAAAGGAATCAAATTTAGGACTCAGGAGAAGGAACACTGTGTTGAGGCTCACCCTAGGGTTTCCTCAGGTGAGGCTCAGCTCTAGTATCCAGGTGTGAAATACATCATGGAGGAGAAGGTCTCTGTAGTAGCTTACTGAGTGCTGTTGAATCACTGCCTAGGCATACCAGAGATATTATGTGATGCAAGGGAAGAGTGTTCTGTGGCTGCACAGGACTTTTAATGGGATGTTTAGAGGATGAACCAAAGGCAGAAAAAGGGATGGATCTAGGCAAATTAGAGATGAGCAGTGGAAAACTGGGGACCAACACTACCATTAGTTTGTAAACAGTGGGCTGGTTGTTATGCTTGCCAGGCCTTGCTGTGATTACCACAGTCTGCCCTCTCTGCTCATTAGTCTCCATTTCCAAGCAGCTTTTGCAGGCAGAGAGAGCATGTGTGTATGTATGTATATGTTTGTGTGTGTAGAGGGTGCAAGTGCCAGTGGCTCAGGGCAGGCCCTGGGTCAAGCTGCTGGTCTTTGAACTGTGGTGTTAGAGACTAACAGACCAGTTACTCAACTTCAGCATCATCAACTAGGGTGAGACTGGAGCAAATGAAACCAAGCACTGCTCACCGAGTGGGGTCAGGGGTCAGAGTGTGTTCATGACATGCACAGAACGTGGATGTGCAGCCAGTGTCTGAGTGATGGCCAAGATCTAGCTGGGCCAGCTGGCAGGTAGGTAGAGTGGCCCAGGAGCTGGATGGTGTTCCTATCTTCAAGGGTGAGACTATGGGAAGAGCTGATTACTGAGGACGTGAGCAAATCCCAGGCAGCTGCTGGAGAGACTGCAGCATCTGAAAGTCCCCAAGGGTGAGACCTGATGGGTGTGTGTCTCTGAGGGTAAGACCATGGGTGAATTGGCCATTACAGAATCAAAGAACACTCAGCCAGTGTCCTCAATGTGTGACTGTGTAATAAATGCTGTATATAATTTGGTTTTATTGTAAATATATGTTTCTGTTATAATGTAATAAATACATGATGTACCTTTAAATCAAACCTCCCCAACTGTCTCAAGAAGCCACATACCTCAACCCAAGCCTGAGGCCACCATCCAGGAATGCACCACCACAATCAACACCCAAGGAAATGGAATTAACAAGAGAAAGACAGGTACACCTGGAGGAGACGGACACTCAGCTCCAATGGGTCCACCAATGAGACCCGCAGCTTAACTACAGATATGCATCTTATCCATGCTTTCTAGAAGGTGAATCCCAGTGACAGCTTCCTGTAAAGCTAATCATGGACTGTCATTTCTCGTTTCTCAGAAACCCATTCAGCCAACTGGCAGCTGAAAATCAA
>VWYO01025657.1:560-14977 GCA_013400275.1 Rhadina sibilatrix
TTTTTTTTTTTTGCAATACATCCCAGGGTATAAGAGAAGAATATGGCACATAGTAAGGGCACCAATATGCTGGCCCAGATTCTGATCCAAAATTTGCTTAAACAAGGCAAATGCTGTGCTCATTAGATTTTGGAAACATCTCAGTTGCTGATATTTTAGAGAGGTTGCTCTTAAATTTGATTCTTGTTTTCCATTTTAGTGTAGTAAAAATGTGAAAAATATCTTCTCAATTTTGAATCCTTAGAGTTAATTTTCTACATCTGTCTAAAATAGTCTTGATAGTAACCCTGACAAATCCCCTGACTACAGACAGCATCTCAAAAACACTTTGATTATTTAAACAAATAATAATGATTGAAAGCTTCCAGTTAGACTTCTTTCTAACTCTTGCTATGACCTTAAATGATGTAAACTAATAATTTAGAACAATGCAGAATGACTAAATGACTGAAACACCTGGGGATTCAACTCTGACTGTCACACTCTACAAATTAATAGCTACATACTTAGGTAGCTGTGTCCTATACAGTCCAGAAAAAGAGATATGAGCTTCTATGACCATTTAGGAAATGCCTACATTTAACTATTTTATTGTATCTAATCAAGAAGAAGCACTGAATACAAGCAATATATATATTATTTCCTTTTCCATGATGACTTGAAAAAACTGAGTAATTCTAATGTGTAAGGAGATTTATGAATACAGTTTCTATATCAAGATTCTAAAACAATGTAGACATTATTTCATTTTTAAATCCAGTTCCCCATAGTCAGCAACAGACTGTGACTGATATAGCATTAATAAAAATAAAAATAGGAGGCAGCTCCTAGGTATCCTGAGAGAAAGGTGGTGGAGATTTTAGTCTGTGTGTGTGGCCACACAGACTAAAATCTGTGTTTATTGTTTATTCCATATCACCCGTGCTGTTGCTGGGTTGTATGCTTGTATGGCAGGAAAAGCTGAGGAGCAGAAGGGAATGTGCACCTTCCTCACTTGGAAGAAGCTGAGTGTACTGTCCTCTTAACACCCCATCAAACTTGTTCCCTTCTGCTGCCCGCTGGCTCCCCGCTCCATTTCTCCTCCGCAGTGGGAATGCACCGACCTGGTGCTGAAGCGGACAGCTCCAAGGCACGGCCGAGCCGGGCAGCGCGGGGCTGGCACCCAGCAGAGACCTGTTCTGCCCGCCCGCTCCTCCCCTCCTGGGCACAGCGCAGGGGAGAGCTGGGGGCGGCGGAGGAAGCAGTGGGAACTGAGCTGAGCCAGTGGCTATACAGCCGCTGTCTGGATGAACCAGCTTCTGCGGTTGGTGTGACTTGGTTGGTTGGTTTTCTCGTGGTTTTTGGCTCGATGTGGGGGGGGAATGTTAAACCTCAGGAGCTTTCCTCACCTTTTCTCGTGCTTTTAGTAAATTGCTATTTCAACTCATAATCTCTTATTTATTGTTCCGTCCTTACTGAAAGGGACAAGTGAAACTTCCAGGTTCTGAGCCCAGACAATCAGAGCCCTTTGAATTTCGTCAGGACTTTGCCCCAATGGCGACCTGATAGAGAGAGGCAGCCTTGATCTTATTATCCAGAAACAATTTTAATAACGCAAAATAACAAATAAGAAGGCGTACACTGTATTTGGAGCAAACTGGAAAAAGGCAGTCAGTACAAGGGGTGAAAAGCACGGGGCCAGGGTCATATAAGGATGTTTATACATTCTGGTGTGGGGAGGAATTAAGGTGGGGTCTGAGGGAAGGGTCCAGTAGGGGAAAAAGACTAGGAATATTAAAATTTCTGCACCAAAAATCAAAATCAGCCTATGGTAACACAAAGAACTGGGAACTTTCTAGCAACAATTTGTGTACTTGAACTGAGGGAACATGTGAGTAAGCCTCTTGCTTATTATACTTAGAAAGGGAGTTCTCAGTCCATGGTTTTCCTCTTTTCCCCTATAGACAGGGGAAGGGGAATGACTTATTTGGTGTTTAATTTCCCTGCTGGTATTAAAATCAGCACACTGTGTTAGTGGGATAATTATTATATTTCTTTGGGCTATATTTTGTCTGTGGCTGATAAACCTCTACCTCTCACCAGCTGAACTACTTTTCTAGAGCCCTTTTGCAGCCAGTGGAGATGCAGTTATTCACCTATTTATTTCAGATATCTCTTTTAACCTGAACTGAACTGCACTGTAGAAGTAGTTGGCTGTAAACTATAAATCCTGTTTTGGATATAATACCAACATTCTTCAGGTAGTTTTTTTCAGGGTTTCTTTATGGTGAAAAGGAAGCTACAGAGCAGCGTCTTCATCATGGATAGTTTGAAATATAATGAAATATGACTGATGGTTACCAAATATGGTCTATGATTTGCTGTAAAAAAATGACAAATCAGACCATATTTTGAATCAAAACCGATCATTATCCATTTACCAAGACAATTTATCAGATTGACAGTAGTGGGTTTTGTTCTCATAAGCAGGGGAAAAATATTACTCTTACCCTTTAATCAGTATTTTTGGTTTTACCTCTCTTACTGTGTTCAATTACCTGCTGCTAACATACTTTTTTTTCATGTCCTGCAAAGAAAATCTCCAGTGTATGTGGAGGGGATCAAGTTCACACCTCTGTTCTCATTTCCATCCTGAGTGGCTGTCCTATATAATCTTTAAAATAGGACATTCTTGTGAAAAGTAGGAGATAACTTCATATATTCTCAGAGAAATGAAAATTTGATTTCAGGTTGTCTGTATTCTTTGTTTATGGAAGGAAGGACTTCTAAACATTAATTTATTACATAAAATACATTTCCTCTCTAAATCCACTTTCTTTCCTCCTAATTTATCTCCTACTCTCTCCTCTTTCTTATTCTCCAAATGAAATCTAGTTAAAGAAATTTCATTAATGTGGGCCAAATCCTATTTTGGGATGGAGAAGACAGTAATTCTTAAACTTATTTACTGTTTGTTGGTTTTGGTGGTTTTTTTTGTTGGTGGGGTTTTTTTCCCCTTTTAATCTTGAAAGTGATAGCATAATTTGGCTTTTTATTTATATGTAATTAAGGACTGAAACAATTAACAATTCCATTTTTAATTTGATGACATGTAACTTTGCCTCTATTTCTTGACAGTGTAAATTTATTCAGGCACATCATCACACTAAAGTGCCTATACTCATTCTAATCCTAAACTATAATTTTCAAAGAAAGCTTGAATTATCTTTGCTGGGCACTCCTTTGTTCCGTGTAAAAGAAATAATTTCTCTCAAACCTGCTGGACATTAAAGAAATAAAGCTCTTGAATGTCACAAACCAAAATAAAATTATTGTATCTCTTCTGAAGAGTGGCTAAATAGAACATAAAGTAGGTTTTTAATAATCATTAATAGTATATTTATTTTGAATAAATTGCTGAAACGTATGCTATTAGCATGATTTTCAGCAATTGAGCTAGTGTGAATTGTTAGTAAATCAGGCCTATAATCTTCAAACATACTCCCTAGGCCCTGGATCTAAAACCATCTGGACAGTGTGACAGTGTTCTATTTATTACATACAACTGCTTGGATACTGCCAATGCATAAACAGTAATTAAGCACACAAGCCAACCATGCATGCCAGATTTGCTAGAACTATCCTTTGAGTATCTTAGAGTTTCCATGCCAGTGAGCTTAGTGAGGCATTGGCTGGTGATTAAACATTAATGATTTATGGTGCAAGCAGGGTTCATTTACTGCTTACTGAAATATGTTTGACAGTAATTGTGTGATTTTTAGAAACAATGCATTCAAAGATATGTTTCCTGACTCATTTTCTATACTGTTTTCAATAGGAATGTGATCTAAAATCTCAGAGGATAATTGCTCTGTGGTTCTCTTGCAGTTTCTATACTTTGAGACAAGAAAATGGGTTAAATGTAACAGGAATTGGCAACTGTAATAAAATGGTTTTTTTCCTCAGTTTGAGGAAGCTTTCAAAAAATAAATTCCAAAGTCTGATATTGCGGACTCTTAATATTGAACTGTGCATCTTAATATAACTGTGAATCTTAAATTGTGCAGGTTAACTGTGTATCTTTACAGATGAAATTTTCCACTGGTGCTTTGCTCATCCCAGTTTCAGGTGACTTTCCTAAGATCTTCGTTGGAGATCCAACAAATATTTCACAGGGACATAAAAAATTATATATATTGGAATTCTGTAGAGGGATCATGGGAAAAGCTGACACAAACCACGGACAAAATTTTCGATTGATCTGGAGAAAATATTCTGTACTGCAAGTAGGAGATAATGAAAAACCATCATTAAAGAGCTTTTGTTATTCATTATCAAGAACTGTTGTCTGATGTATTGTATTTCTGTGCACAGCAGAATTCTGGTGATCTCAGCCATAAGCTTGTCCTAGTGATGTTTGTCTGGAAATTACATGTGGCTTGAAACTTGTATTGTGCAGTCTCAGAGTTTATACCATTAGGTAACTGTTAATGCATGCCAGTGTCAGAATTTCCCCCTTCACCACATCAATCTTGATTACTAGTATTTCAAGCTCTCCTAGTGAGCTAGAAAAACTAATTTCAAATTTGTTCTCCTAATCACAGAATGAGAGGTATGATTCACTGCCTTCAAAGACATCTTGGACATTAAATAAATCCCAAAATCTTCCACTGAACTGAAAATCTCCAATCTTGTAGACAATTCTTTAATGCATATTTTGGTAACTTCTGTGGCTGTATTAATTAAGGTACAGTTTTGTATCAGTTCCTGATGTATTAGTTCAATATTTCAGAATCATCAGTATAGACAAGCAAGTACTGTAAGAATACAAAATACAGAGATTTGTACAGATTTACATTCTACTAACACTCTACGGTCTGGGTCTAGGGATGGCAACTTCCCCTTTGGATTACCTTCAAGTGTCATTTTCAATGCAGAAAGATTAAAAGGAAAAGTGAATCCATAAAAGAAGGCATTATGGCATTTTTTTACAGTTTGGACCACTTAAGATAGTTAAGAAACTAAGCCCTACAAAGGACCAAATCTGTCAAATAAAGAATAGGCTGTGTTGGCTTTCTTAGACATAAGATCCCAAATGCAAACTGTTGAAAGATTCCTGAAACAGCTCAGCAGCATTTAGCTTAGGAATTGGAAACAATACAACAATGCTAGAGTCATGCCCTAGATAATTATCTCTGCAGAGAGACACAGGTAAATTAACCTGGAAACAGAATCAAATTAATGTTGTTAATACCACTTTGAAGATGCAAGCAAATATTTTCTTTCAGTGCTGCACTTTGCCACACGAGTATACAGACACTTTCAGGACTACCTACGGTAAATTTTATGTGAAAATCTACACCCCTACTAGCAATTCAGAGCTAACCTACTGCCCCAGAGTAGGTGGTGAAGAGTGATCTTCCCACATCCTTAATAATTCTGTCAGTGCCACTACTTTACCTGTGGGTTTAAATACTGAAAAATGATTCTTTTACTGAAACCACTGCCAGAGGTGGAACTTGAAAAAAGATTCCCCAGACTTTTCTCTTGTAATTAAATTGTTTAATGTAATGTAGTTATTTGAAGAATAAAAGGATAATCTCTGTAACCACACAGCAACAGAAATTATGACCCTCCATGGTTTTCTGCCAGCTTAATTTCAGGTCTTGGGAGGAACTTAACTTTAAAGGTAGGATATAAACTCCTTGCTGCAGTGGAATTCAGGTGAATTCCAGGTCTTAAATGCTGACACCACACCAGAGAGCCATGGTTGAAGAGCTAGTCTGTGAAGCACATATTTCACCACAAAAATATTGTGGGGAATTGTCAGCTTATTTTGCCCTGTAGACTTGCAGATAGCCTCTGGCTACCTACCCATTAGCTGCTAGCCATAGGCACAACCTTAGGTGACTATTTGTCTGGGATTTACTTTGCTTTCTGTTTGAACTAATTTGAAGTATTGTCCCTCTGTGTTCATTCTATTTAAAGATCATTTTAAACACTGACAAGTTTTCTTTCAGCTTTTCTACAGTTAATATTTTTAAAGAAAAATATCTGCAGAGCAGAGAGGTGCAGGATCACTAAGCAAATGGAATTCAATTATGCTGATCTCTATTTAACATGGTTCTTTCTGCCTACCTCATCCTCTGCTGGCAGACTGTTTGGTAAATATTTTCTCTGCAGGTCCATGAGTCATCTGTGTAGTAAGTCACAGCTAGAGACACAGGGATAATTGGGAAGTGGGTCACTGCATGAGTCTTCTCTCTGGGAATCAGGGTTAAAAATTTCTCCCAGAGTGAAGTGGTCCTGTTCTGTTATCATGTGTTTACACTGCTGAGCTGCCTTATCCAAATTTGGAGTTTGATGAGTGCCTCCCTGCACAGTGTTTTTAGCTAACTGACACACTAATGTTCTTGGACACATTGTTTTAGTTCTTAACATGGAAGCCTCAACGTTTGTATAAATAACATATCTGTAGATTGAGTCTCCTCTGGAGATTAGCTGGCTCCACATCCTGATGAAAGTGGTAGAATTACTGACTACTGACTACTGAAATAACATAAGAATTATTTCAGGTAGCTCAGGACCTTGTCTGGAAACTCTCTGAACCTAGAATGATAGAATCAGGGAATTGTTTAGGTTGAAAAAGACATTTAAGATCATTGAGTTCAACTGTTATCCTAACACTATCAAGTACACTAATACTAAACCATATCCCTAAGTGCCATAGGCCCACNTAGTAAGTCACAGCTAGAGACACAGGGATAATTGGGAAGTGGGTCACTGCATGAGTCTTCTCTCTGGGAATCAGGGTTAAAAATTTCTCCCAGAGTGAAGTGGTCCTGTTCTGTTATCATGTGTTTACACTGCTGAGCTGCCTTGCTTGACCACACTTTCAGTGAATAAATTGTTCCTAATATTGAAACTAAATCTCCCTAATGCAACTTTAGGCTATTACCTATTGTCCTATCACTTGTTACCTGGGAGAGAAGAAATCAATCCCCACTTGGCTACAGTGTCATTTCATGTAGTTATATAGAGAGTCTCCTTTTCTCCAGGTTAAACAACCCAGCTCCCTCAGCCATTCCTCACTGAACTTGTGCTCCAGACCCTTCACCAGCTTTGTTCCCTTCTTTGAACTCAATATGGACCTCACCTGTGCTGTGTACAGGAGGAAAATTACTATTCCAGTTCTGCTGATCCCACTATTTCTGATGCAAGCCAATGTCCTTCTTGGCCACCTGAGAACATGGTGGCTCATACTCAGTCATTTCTTCTTGACCAGCACTCCCAAGTATTTTTCTGTCATGCAGTTTTCCTGTCACTTTTCCCCCACTACACAGGCTTGTTGTAACCCAAGTGCATGCCAAGATGGAGCAACCATATATTCTCTGAGCAACCTGTTACATGCTTTGGTGATTTTCATTATAAAGAACTTGTTAATCTAATTGGAATATCCTTTGCTCCAACTTGTATCCACTGTCCTTTCAATGTGTACCTCTGAAGAAATTGAGTCCTGTCTTCTTTATCCATGATATAGCTGAAAAAAGCCGTTAGACTCTATTTCTTCTTCCTTTTCCTCTTCTTGCTGTGCTACCTATTTTCACTCCCTTCCAGCCTTGCTTTCTTAAATACACATCAATTTATAATTAATGAACGAGATGTATACCATTTTTACAAGGTAAAGTACTAACAGCTGCTACCCTGAATGAAAGGTGGCTAACAGTCTCCTCCCTCTAGTACAAGGAATTATTACTGCTTTTTGTTCAGTACACAGTTGTGTATTAACATTACTGAAGTCTGGTAGGAAACTAGCTGGTGCCTCTGGCCATTGTGTACATTATTGTAAGTGTGTCCCCTCCTACAGTCCCTCTAATGTATGGTCTCCTGAGAAGGCTCACAATAGCAGCCATAGTCCAAGGTGCAGAATTTTTACTCACTGCATCATTTCACTGGATTATGTATCTCTTTCAGACATGACCTTTGCAAAAATCTTTCTGTGAAGGCTTTTATCACATATTTCTCTAACAAGGGTGGTTCACCATCCTAATGTAATCTGCTTCCTTTTAATTCAGTCTAATTCAGTCTGAGTCTAATATAGATATATTCCAACTCCTTTATAATATTTGGTCCAACTCCTCCACTTTACTTCTGTGCCACAGCATAAATCATCTCAGACTTAATGTAAAAATGTGAACATTGGCCTGGTCTGGGCAAGCATCCTCAGTTTCAATATCCTCTTTCCTGTGTGATCATCAACAATAAAAACTCCTGTATCTATGATAACTCCCCCTTTCATCCTCTTTTGAAAGCACTTTTTTTTTATGCTTCAGTTGATCAACAATCTTTTCAACTCCAAAGTTGAACCAATATAGTTACCCTTCCAAAAGGAACATTAAGCAATTAAATGCTTGATTAAACCTTCTATTCAGTGCAGAATTCAGCCTAAATAAATGTAACCTTTTAGATATCTTACCAAAGAGATGAGAAGAAAAGAAAGAAAGAAACAAAAAGTTTCTGTTTTATATTATCTTAATCCTGTACTGAGTTCCACAGATGAGATAAAATTAAAGGATATGTCTGTTTTGGACTGCATACTAAAGTACCCTATTTCCAAAGGCATTCTGAACTTTCACTTCAAATAAAAAACTATATATAAATAATAAAATCAACTTGATTTTTTAATGGCAATATAAGTAAGACGTACTTTCTCTTATACAGGAACTGTAGACTTTGCTGCAAAATTTAAGTGAATATTGTGTGTATGGTTCAGCTTTGAAATGGTAAAACAGTCAGGTGACAGTTTTTCAAGCTAGAGACTTTGCAAGGCCTTCAAGGAAATATTTGCCAATAAAAACAGGAAGATTTTAAAATCCAAAGAGTTTTATTTTACAACATCAGAATGGGATTGAGGAAGAGCTTCAAATCTATGTAAGAGAACCAGCCAAGTACTTGCTGAATACTGTGGGAGACAGGGAAAGTGGAAAATGGCTGTGACACTCATACTACCACATGCTACTGTTATAATAACTGAGGAACAAGACCTAAGAGAAGTGGAAAACCAGTAACATCCAAGGGAAGGTCACTACTACAGATAAAATCTCAAGGGTTAGATGGGTGACTGAGCTGCCTCTGCTGATATTTTCTTTATGTTTCTTCAGAACCTTGTCATCTAGAATCAAACCTTCTATGTCTGATCCTAAAATACAGTCAGCTGAAGGTTGATAATGTCTTTAAAAGTAAAATATTTTTATTTTCTTTAATCTATTACTAATATAATAAAAGACAGATTTGAAATGCAATTTAGAATATCCAGCACACACCAAAAAGCTGCAGTGAGTGCTACACTTTGTGCGCAGGCATTTTTAGTATTTAAAGGGGATTTTAAAATGTGTATTTCTCTTAGTTTACATATTTATTTCATGGAGCATAGAACCTGGAATTGGTTGACCTTGGATATAGAAGTTTCAAAGTTGGCAAAATTTTTTTATTAATTCATAATTTTTAGCTATTCTTTATATTCTCACAAATACTGTTGTTGTAAGCATAATGGTAACAATATAAAGACTTTAACAAAGTCCCCTAGACCGGCAGTGACTGTGAACCTGAGTCTGGAAGTGCTAAGAACCCAAGAAGCTTCTGAATCAGGCATGGAAGATAACTCATAAAAACACAGCAATCAAAAGATGGATGTGATATGATGCAGTACAAGTGGTCATTTTAATATATCCTTCTCTAGAAGAGATTGATTCTGAATGGTAGAAAGTTGAACTTATTTAGTCCTTTACTTTAACTGGTTTTCCTATTTCTTTTCTATTTATTTCTGTTCAACTTTTTTCTCTCTTGTTAATTTTTTTATTTGTCAATATTTTCAATTATTTTCTGTATAAAGAGCATTAAATATGAAGAACTCCTCCATTACTTTTAACGTAATCTTTTTTGCCAAGTGATAGTCTGAGAGATTAGATTCTTCATGACTTTGTAGAAGGCATACTGAGTAAGGACCCTGTTCTTCCATTCTTTCTCAAGGTTAGAGTAAGTTTTCAGTATGCAAGAAGTTCATTCATGTCAGTGAAGTTGTTAATGGAATTTTGCTTAGTTGTGTAAAGAACTTTGTCTTCTGGTTCTGTTTTAAAAACATTAAAAATAATCATTAGACCCAAAAAAATCAGCATAAAGGGAAGCGTGCACACATACACAAAGAAAGAATAGTAGAAACCTCTCTTAAAAATAGACAGTTCCAAAATCTACAAATTCTCTAAGTAAAGATCATCAATTATCTTTACTTGGCAAATGAAAGGCAATAACAGTAAAATGCATATGAGCACCAACTGTGATGTGAAATTTAAGGCTCTAAAACTTCATTAAAATCAGCCTGGTAATGATGTACCATATGCACTGGGCTGCGTTTGCCCGAGGATCTCCAACCTGTGGCTCATTTCTTCTGTCACAGCACCTCTTTATAAGAATGACTCAGAATGCTTTGTTGAAGTGCTTAGGGGCTGACAAGCAGGGTAGGTGTTTCAGAAATAATCATTTGCTTCATTATACCCTGGTGGATTATAGACATTTTCTGTTTATAGGAGAATCTTCGGCTTTCATTTCTAAAGTGAACTGAAGATGTGAAACAAGGCTGGTAACAAGTATTCTGACAATTTATGCTTTCTGAATAGGAAACTGATTTTTTTTTTTTTTAGCAAGTAAAAGGGTCTTTTAATAGCCTTTTACAGAAATAACTGATAATGAATTTGTATAGTAAATTTCAGAGAGATTACAAAAATATATTAACCAGGTAAGATAGATGATAGATATCATAGGCAAAGGGCTGCATATTTCATTACTAGATCTTGAGCAATTTAGTCCCCGTGTGCTTATTTTATTATTCTGGTACTTTAGTCTCTTATTTGTTGCTCACCTTTATAAATTATTCAGAACCTTTTCCTTTTTTAATGCTTTCATATATAAGCCCTCCTTAATGCTACAGCTTGATATGGCTATATGTGGAAAGTAAAATAAGTGCTTTCAGATGAACCTTCATCTTATTATAATTAAAGATGAAAGAAAGCCCATGTCAAAGCAACTATAAGCTAAATTCTTTATATGTTAAGGAAAATGAAAACCTGTCGGTACCTGAGAGATATTAGTTATGCTGAAATCCATTTGATACCTGGCCATACCCTAGATATTATAAATTAAACATCTGAGCACAGGTGGAATCACCTTTAAACACAGACATATAGCAGAGGTGTCTGAGTTTTCACAAGAGACAGTCTGGTGGGGATGTGTAAATTGTCTTCAGCACGTCTGGAAGTCACAGACACCCACAAATGGAGAGAAACAAAAGCAGTAGCAGTTCCTGGCTTGTCTAGTTGGTTCATTTGCTTTCAACATAAGCAACCTGCTGACCAGGCTATTTATCCACAGTAGGAAAGCCTGTGTTTAATCCATCTGAACAAGGAAGGGCCTTAGCCACTTAGAGAAAAGCATGGGAAGAGTGCATGCTACTGGCCTTGTAGTGCAGTAAAGGGGAAATAGTGTGACCTTAAGAGCTGACACACTCACTTAGGGAATAGAGCCATACTGGCCTTAGCACCATCTGTAATATTTTTCCTTTCCTTTTTCATGTAACAAAATAATTAGTGAATACGTTTTATTTTTGCAGAAGTATTTTCTAACTTTCAAGTACTTTGAGTATTATAAAAAGAATTTAAACATACTTTCAGCAAGATTTTTTTTCAGGTTGCCTGTAGAATCATTAAAACACATGTAATCTAGACTTTTACTGAAAAATAAGTTTCAGATCAAGTTTTGAAGCTCTGGTGATCCCTTAGTATTAAAGGGACATCACAGGTGAATAATTGCTCAATATGTGGTGGGGTGTTACTGGTGTTTTACCTTGTGCTTTAAACTGAATAACCACTAGTAAAAAAAAAAAAAAAATTAAATACATAGAATGATAGCAAAAAATCATTAGACTACATGTTTTCTAGCTCTGACTTTTCAGCCTTCTATAAAGGTTTACCAAGAGGTTATTATTAAAGGTAAATATCTTTTTTTCAGTCTGAGATATTATAATTAAACTTTTTAATAGCTTCATAGTTTGTTATACTTTTCTGCCTCAAATTATAGTTTAAAGAAAATATTGAAGGGGCACATAACATTCATATGATATGGAGAAGTGCACACAAGCAATGGTGAAATGCCTTATGCATTTGACTCTACTGGCTGGTTAAAAGTGAACAAGCTGGTAAAAGAAAAAACAATTAGCAGTGAGTATTTATATTTCATCTACATTCACATTTAAACAATTGCAAAAATAAACAAATTCTATTAATAAAAATCAAATTTTCTTCAGGTCCCAGACCTGTTTTGTTACTGCTGCCATGGTGTCTAGCATTATACAGCTGTCTATAAACCCAGCTGGCTAGAAATCTGGAGATGAGACTGAGCACCCTCTGTTCTCACTACAGTTAGGTTGGATACTGAGGGACTACATTACAGTATTTGCTATGTAAACACAGAACTACCCCAAATGGCATTCAGTTAAAACAGGGAGAGAAGCCGTTCCTAAAAGCTGAAGTTATAAGATGAAAAAGAATAAACACTATATAACTCTTGATAGTTTTTATAATATAGTGAAAATGTAGAAGTACACTCATGATTGAAGTCTTGAATCTATGTTTGTACTATCCAAGACATTAGTTTAAATACTTGATAAATTAATCACTATCTTAATTCAGTTTTAGATCCTTTGATTGGAAAAATGTTAAATATGGTAAAGTTCTAGTTCCACTGCTGTTTACAATCTCAGCTCTAGCTGCAGGAAAGAAAAACATTGCAAAGGTAAATGGGCTATGGATTAATATTTGCATAGCATAAAATTAAGTGTTCATATATTCGACTTAAGCAAGGCCATCACCCTCACTGCTGCCATTTGAGATCCCTGGATTAGACAAATGTAAATTTATAAATAATTGTTTTCAGTATTCAACAATGTTTATAGGCTGGTTTTATATCCTTTAGAAAGCAAAGTAGGTGCCATCCATTTCCCAGTATAGGGAAGATTGAAAAATAGAATATTCATGATTTAAGTTCCATTTTTCATTTTTTATTCAGCACTGTGTCTTTTTAAACTTGTAATGCTTCTCTTTTTATTTGGTAGTCTTATCTGACTACAGCTCTAATTTTTCTCTGTTCATTATTCCCCAAGTAAACAAATAAACAAAATACTAAGACCCCAAGACTTTTATACATTTTTTTCCCCTCCCGTTTTGATTCCACAGTCCTAGTAAGCATTGGAAACTTTCTGTTGGACTCACAATGCCATAATTGTTGGATCTGAACTTGATCCAGAGTAATGAATATTGTGTTTTCAGGGCTCCATGACAAATAACATGAGTAAATGCAAGTCAGCATCGTATGAAGCTGCACCACTGGGAATATTAGTGAAAAATCCTGTATAATACATTATTTCCATCAGAAAAAAAAGGCTATGAGATAGGTAAAATCAGCTCAAATATACAATTTTTACATAGATAAATTTTTTTATTTGATCTTCCTTTCCTTGATGACTTTAGTAGGATTGCTCAGTTATAACATACTCCTAAAAATGTTGTTTTCTTAAGGACTCAATAACATTGCTCAATTGATAATAGATAGCACCATGACACAACTTCTATACGTATTCAAGGACCTGATAAAATGTACATTTTTACTACATACAGGACACATTAAATGGAAAATTACTGGAGACATTTCATGGCAGTGTTTCTTCTGCTTATATTATAGCCATCATTTAACGAGTGCATAGGAAGTATTCATTAATTCTTCAATAATTTGATTGTTTAGTTTTCAAACTGGAGATCCATTTCTGAGCAGCTACACACTATAAAAGTATTGATTCCATGACTAAAGCAATTCTGCTTGAAGCAAATAATCTTGAAATAGAATCTATATTTTTTTTCCTCTGACAATAATATACGATCACAGGAAGAAATACATTAACTTGCATATCTGCTGTACCCAGACATTTTGGTATTTGTCATGCATTTCAATTTGAAAAGAGTTTAATGACTGGCTGGGTAATCAAAGGACATCACTTTGGGCTGCTAAATATGCTATGAAACATTTAGTATGATGAATAAAAAATTTAGGTTAACCCTTGATATATATATCACTAAATGCCTTGGTAGTATTTAAATAGTAAATAGGTTAAGTTCAATAAATAGATCAATATGCAATTGATGGGGAAGCTGATCCATCTGGGTTACTACACAGCAGCTCAGGATCTTTCTTTGAAGAAACCTTGCCTAGAAAAGAAAAGTGTGGTTTTCAACTCATAAATCATTTTGACAATGAACACTAGAGATTATCTCAAATTGCAAAATTCACTTCCAGATCTGGAACTACATCTCACCAGTTTTCAAAGCCTCTTTTTT
>VWYO01025657.1:16951-59080 GCA_013400275.1 Rhadina sibilatrix
AAAAACAAAAACAAAAACAAAAAACCCCACACAAACTCCTTAGGTTTCATGGCTTAGAATTTGTTTTTTTTTTTTTCAAAAACATGTAAATGGAAACAACTTTTGTAGACTAACTTTAATTTTCCAGTCCAGGCTGAATGACACATTTATGTGAAAAGGTCCATTACTTATTTGTGTTCAGGGTTTGTCTAAATGGGACTAAAATGTACTTCATAACAATGATAAGATTTATTTGGCTGATCATTTCCATATGGATAGATATTAGAGACAATACAGAGAATAAAAGTGTCATGGACAATTAAAATTGTTCATTTATTATTAAAACAGGATTCATCATATACCATTTTGTCTTTTGGATGAATTCCCATATTGGATTTTGTTGCACTTTATTATCTAAACATTTTACAGTAAACCAGCTAAATAGCCCACATAAACACCCACAAGCAAGATTTATAATATCTCCCCTAATCTCCCTGTCTTTTCTTTCAAGGAGAATCTAAAAAAAAAAAAAAAAAAGAATCCTAGATATTCTTCACTGCTGCTTTGAGTGTCTCACAAAAAGAACTCAGTCTGAGGGTGCACAAGAAGTTGATGATTAACTTGCTACATTCTCAGATGTCTGTATTCTCTGAAGAGCAGTATTATACTCTGAAGTATTTCTTAATGGGCAGAGATGTCTTGATATCAAGTCTTACTACCTCCCATTGCCACCTCCAGCTGTTTTAGTGTAAGGACTGCTTCCTGTGCAGTCCTTACACTAAAGACTGTTGCTCCAAGTGCAATAATGTGGTCTGGGGTCTGGGGACACCAGAAATGTGCCTCCCAAACCCATAAGATTTTCTCTTATGGTTCAGCTGTAACAGTTGATGCACAGGTAAAGAGCTTAGTAAGATCCTGATTCCAAACCCATCTATTTCATATTGTATTTTTAAAATTCATGTGATTTGTCAAAAAAAAAAAAANGCTTAGTTTTAAAAAAAAAAAAAAAAAAAAAAGTGGCACTGCTGAACGAACACACAGATATGGGCTTTCATATGGGCATTACTAAGTATCTCCTGATGAAGAAGGCATCATTACTGAACTAACTGGATTATGCATCAAGACTAGAAGTCAAACTAAAACTCAGATTATAATTTCTGTATAGCTTCTGGTTTCATTAATTTCATTTTATATGGTTCTGTGCATTTGTTATATTTTAAGCAGTTCTAAGTAGTCATTTATATTTTGATCTAATTCCTATGTACTCTTCTAGGCTGATTTACTTGATTTCCTTTAAAAAAACAGACTTTACAGATGATGCCCTAAGTTAAAATCTAAGATTGAACTCCATATAAGCACTACAGAAAACTGCTTCAATATTCCCCCTCATTAAAGAAGAGAGTACCTGTTTTAGAGGGGAAGCAACAGGTTTGAGAGCTCTTACATGCAAGAGATACTGGGTTAATTGTCACCATGGCATGTCAGAGGCAATTAAGGGACAGGTGAAGGAAGGAGCTGCAAACTGAAGATAAGAATGAGCCCAATTCCACAATAATCTCTAAGTTGGCAGAAGTTAGTTTGCCCTAAGATACAACAGCTCATGCTGACCCCAGTACTTTCTGTTACCTTGGAAATAAATGTGCTGTACATTTAACAGGAACATGATACTACTCCTGAAGATACTTAGAGTGTGTGGGTATGTGAGAAATCTACAATGCTAGACCCCCACACAAGAGAAGGATTTAAAATCACCTATTCCTTCATATTTAAAAGGATTTATTAATTTCAGATAGAATAAGAGAAAAAGACAAGTAGGTCCTCTGGGAAAATGATAGTTGACCTCTTTTTTCATGAATGCACAATAATAACAACCCTGTCCTTCATGGATCTTCACAATTTTTTCTCTGTTTTTTCTGTTCTGATTTTGCCCCTTTTGTCTTTCCATGACAACAGCAGTCAGACTTTTAATCCTTGTCCAAGGCAAAGTAATTTTTTTCCATTTGGTTAAGAAATCTCTGGCCAGCCTTAATGAAAGTTGCATATTCTATTACAATTCAACATCAAACCATCAAAACACCATGCCTATTATAGTGTCATAGGCTACTATTGCATTTTTACTTCTGAGACTAAGGAAATATTTTCTTGAAATCCCATGAAAAAAATGCAAACAAAATTGGCACAGAATCTGATCGTACTGCGAGTGGCCAAGTGTAATTTGCTTTTATATCATTGATTTATAACAAAATTTTGCTTTGTAACAGTCAAAAACTTGCTGAGTTTTACTGAAGCAAGTACTAAAATTAAGAGGAGAGTAGAAGGATTTACCTCATGCTTACAGTAAGAGAGGTGAAATTTGAGGATTATCCAACTTGTTTCTAGTACAGTGATAATCAGCTAACATCAAACACAGACAAAACAAAGAATTATGCATTTACATGTCTGAAATATTTTGCCTCCATGGTGAAAACAGTGAAGAGGAATGAAGAGTGAAAGCATGTGAGCTCATATACACACAAAATACACTTCATTGTGAACCATTCTGCCCAGGCTTCTCTAAAGCAGCCCGAGTCAGTTTATAAAGGGCACACTGACACATATTGTGCTCCCATATTTCAGGTGTTATGTTCCCTTTATAATGCAGTCATATCTCACTCTCCTCTTTTTATTCAGGAAACATGGCTAAAAGTTGCTGCAGGCATAAGATTTAACAGGTTGCAAATAATGACTGAGAAGTTCCAGCTGGAACCCAGAAAAAGGTAACAAAGCACAAACTTGATAAGCCTTCAGTAAATAAATAACTTTCCTTTATTGAGATTAGAGTAGGTGAGGTGGTTAGTGCTTTGGAAGTGAAATAAGACAGTTAATGTAAAATAGAATCTTATGATGTTTTTATTTTATTTTTGTTATTATTACTAGACAGATAAGGCAATAAATAGATTCATATGAGCCTGTTATATGGTCACTAGCAACTAAATGCAAATTTTGAACTTTAAAGGAATAGGAAGATATATTTCTATCAAGGGTAATTTTCAGTGAAATTAGTTCTTTCACTCTTAAGTCTAGATGTCTTCTTTAGTAAGTGTAACACCATATTTACTTCTAAGATACTTTTTTTATGAAAAGACATGTCTTATATTTACAGTCCTTTGCAAACAAAAGAGCTTTCAGCTCTTATAAATCTGATGACTGCTTTTATCCTCTTCATTCAGATTTTTCTGAAGGAAGTTAATAGAGGTCATCCAGATAAATGATTACCCTGCAAAATTGGAGGACCTTTTGATCAGTAAATAAAGCATCAGAAGAAAGATGTTATGGTTAATTCTAGCTGGACTGTGGAACTGTTTCATCAGGAAACATCCTGTGTGACTCAGGCTTAAACTACAGCTCTGCTAGAAACTGCATAAAAACTGCATAGATGAACTACTCCGGGAGCCAATCACAGCATATAATTGCTGCAATAAAGATAAAAATCACACAACATGTAATTTATTTCTAGCTTTTTGCTGTATTAATTATAGTAGTAACTAAAACTCGAAAGCCCATTTTACTAAACCCTGTAAAAATTGATGACTGAAGAATGTATCTGTATTATTCTGACTAATCTCAAAGGAAGATATGGGATTTAATGGGAACTCTTTTTAGAAAAAGATTAAAAAATAATAGTGTGTTTTGTGAAAAATAATATAGTTGTCTTTCCATGCAACTAAAGTCCAGATTTTAGTAATGTCGCATAAAATCCCTTTCTTAATTATCACATTGCTCCATTTTTCTAATTCTTTTCCTTGACACTTTTTATTTGTGGGACTAAACATAGGCTACTTAACTTTATAAAACATTCACTGAATAGCTGGTATATCCTGATGAATATCAAAGAGTTGTCATCTCCATAAAGTTGTCCAATGGTGAGGGACATCTGTATTCACTAATGAGGTTTCAAGGCCTGAGTTTCATGCATGCCTCATCAGCACTTAAATGGTCCCTTTCTGGACCTTTTTGGCTAATACCATGTTACTTCTTGCTATATTGTCTTTTTGTCATTTAGTGGCTGCACTTGCATTTGAGATTGAGTTCACAATGGCTTCAGGTAGTAATCTACCACCTGAATTATTTTAGACTATCAACGTTTTGATGGTGAGACTTATTTTCTGCATTTGCACAGTGTTATGATAATAACATGGAAAACAAGAAAGCTGATAGAGTTGACAATAGAGTAAATGAGAACAACTGGGCTTTCAGAAACGTTTTGGTGGACATAAATAGAAGAACATCTCAATTGTGTTAAAGGGTATAATTAAAAATTCCAACTGAAAAGAAAACAAACCCAAGCATTAGTATAAGAAGGGAAACAAGGTAGCTGAGGTTATTGGGATATCAATAAGGGAAAAAATTAGGGAAACAGAAAATTTAAAGATAAAGACAAATTTCACTGAGAAATATTGATCCTGTTGCAACTTTATCACCCGGGAGAAAATACTGGTATCTACAATTAACTAAGATTGAAAGAAAAAAAATATCCACAAAATTTAAAAAATGTTGCTCTTTTAAAAAGAGCAAAATAGAAAACAGAAGATTGTGTGTTAATTTTCCTTCGTTTTCTTCAAAATCAGTTATTTACTATTGTAATTTTGAAATGCAGTAAAGAAAAAAGCCTTTTATTTTATAAATGCTCAGGCTTTTAATCACCAAAATTTGCACAATTTCAAGAAAGAGACTGTAGAATTTGCAATCCAATTTTTTGCTGCTGATCTGGCAATAGGTGCAGGATAACTTCAGTGGTGTTCTCATGCCTATGGACAACCTGAAACTAGGAAACAAAGAGGAGAAGGCCGTGGTGAAAAAGGCCCAATGAAGGTTCAGGGTTTCAACTTCACTGATAATTTAGACTGTAAAACAAAACGAAAAAATATGTTATCAAGATGAACAAAATTTTATGAAATATGTAAACTGAAGTTGTGATACTGTTCATTCTCTAGAATTTTGGAACACAAAAAAAAATAGTTACACAAAAATTTATCTTTTTAGGAATACTAAAATTGGATGGTCTGGACTGGAATGCAGATAAAATAATGTTATGGTTATTGAGAAAGAGATTATTAATAAAGAGATTGCTGTGTGTGGACAAATACAGAGATTACTTTAAAAAAAAGCTGTGTTATCAAAGTAGTTCTGTTCCCTGTTTCTCCATCTGAGAAATGACTGAAGAATGAAATCTTGACTAGTGGAAACTTTGTCTTCTATAAGTACAGATTTAGTTGCCCTTCCAGAGCAGAGATTTAATTAGAGGTATAGGAGAACATGCAGTATTGCAAAATATATGTGTCCCACAGAATGAACTGTAGGTGTGGTGGTTTAGGAATGGTGTTCATTTACTGGCTTTGAAATACAGGCCAAAAAATGTGGTAAAAAAAAATCTTTAAAGGCTGGGTTTGGCATAATAAAAAGGTACCAAGGTTCAACTTATTCTAGCAGTTTGGAAACATAAATAAGCCAATTAAAATTTTCTGTATAATTACCTTCTATGTGAAAAAAAATCTAAAAATTTTAACATAGAATAACAGAAAATGTTATTGTTGTCATTCATTTTAATTATTAATACATTTCTGTTGTTTTATTTCAATTAATCTATGTTTTAAGTTTGTAATTTATGGACATTAGAAAGGTTCTATAAATCTATGAAATTCTATAAGAGTGTATCAGTTTCGTAAAACTGAGTTCTATACACTCTAATACTATTCGGGTTTTTGTTTTTTTTTTCAGAATAAATAAGGTGTATGTTTCCAGCAACAAGAAATTATTTTTGTTAAATTTACATCTTTAATAAAACACACTATTTCTTAATGCTATGTCTTCTAAATTATTCCTATAGTTTCTGAGAGAAAAACTCAAGTTTTAGTGTGATTCTTGAAAAGGCATTTTAAATATCTTCTATTTATATTAAATTTACAGGAAATAAAGATATTGAAAAATAGTATGAAGATATTTTTCTTATTATATCTGCCTACAAGAAATATTTGAAAACCTGTACATTTAAAGAACTGACTTTCAACAGCTCATAAAAAAAAATATTAAACTGCAAAAAGCTAAATTGTTGTACAGAAAAAGCTACTTCTTTCTTGACTTACTAAATGGCACTTTGCCCCTTTGGTGTGCTAACATTATATAAAATTAACTTCCATTTGCCAAAATTCAGCAACTGATGTCCTAAAATACACCTAAAAAATCATTCTATTACTGACTTCTTTTTCTTTAGACAAATTTGCCATAGCACTGAATTAAACATAATAGGCTTTATAGCACATTTGTTGTTTGTTTCTTCATATAAACCGAAGACTGGCCAGCTTGGGGCTAGTCTGCATAGAGATGATATGAAACATTAATGTGAAGCAGTAGAAGGAATGATGATACAGTCTTCTAAGGTAGTTAGGTTAATGCTATCTCTTCCAACCAAGAGTGCTTTTAGTTTCAAATAGTAAGAATATTGTACCTTAATTATTCTCTATTTTTAGCAGATGGAGGTATGCAGAAAGGTTTAACTTAATTTCCAAGAGCATTCTGTTCGATTTAATTTCCATGCACAGTGAAATCCTAAATTCCTTAAGAAAACCAAGGCAGGTCTATTTTGTCATATTTGAAATTTTCTATTTGGAAAAGCAGATTCCACTGGCAAAGAAGAGATTAAAATTCTATCCTTTGCAGCTTGTTCATAGCTGAAATATAAATGTGTTGCTTATTCGAGTCTCTTACCGTCCACTTTAAGAGTAATGTAAAGCCTCCTATCATATCTCCCTTAAGACAGGCTGAGAGTTGGAGAGGTTCAGCATGGAAAAGAAAAGGCTCTGGGGAGAATTTCAGTACCTAGAGGGACCTAAAAGAAAACTGTAAAGGGAATTTTTAGGTGGACATGTAGTGATAGGACGAGTAAGGATGGTTTCAAACTGAAAGAGGGTGGGTTTAAGTATAAGGGTTTATTACTCTCACCACCTTTATTCAGAGAGTTGTGAGAAACTGGAACAGGTTGGCCAGAGAAGGTGTGGATGTCCCATCTCTGGAAGTATTCAAGGTCATATTGGATGGGGCTTTGAGCAAGCTGCTCTAGTGGAAGGTGTCCATGCACATGGCAGAGATTTGGAACTAGATGATCTTTAAGGTCCTTTCCAACTATAATTCTAAGTGTGACCTGTACTTAAAACGAGCTTCACAAAGAAAACAGAGGCAGGACCCTCTGTGAAATAATTTTTGGAATAAACTTGAACTCAAAATTAAACAAAGATCTAACTGTAAATTAAGTATCATTAAAAATATTTGCTTTTATCTCCTCAATAAATTGATTTGTCTGTTTCAAGTTTCCTATAGTTAAAATGGAATGTGAAATGTAGCAGATTAAGACTTTATTGAATTTGGAAAACTAACAATGACCTAACGCTCTGTGATTTAGAGAGAACTATATGTCAGTTACTTTCTAATGAAGTCTTGTTTTTTGTAGTAAATTGAAAATAAACACAGAATTTAAAATAAGGATATGAGCATGACAACTGAAGTTGAAATGTGAATATATGCACATAATAAGGTAGACTAAAGTGTTTTCCTTGTTGACATAAAAGTAGCATGTAAAACAAAATGAGGAATTTATTATTTGTCAGAATATATTGTCTATTGTTATCAATTTCTATGCAAATGCTTGCATAGAAACAGGAATAAGTAAGGTATTTGGCGATCGATCTTATGTTTGCTGGATTTCATAACAACATTGATATTAATTTCAAGTGAATGCTAGATCAGACTCTGGAAAAATACCAGTAAAACATCTGGCATGACCAGCTAGAGAAAGGTTATTGAGATGAAGTGGAATCTAAAGCTTCTAAGGAGCCTAGTTACGAGAGTGTGCATCCTACAGGTTCCAGTACTTGTAGTCTGGCTCATCTTGCATCTAAACCTCTTCCTAGAGAGACCTATCAAAGCTGTTCTAGCATTTGTAATGTCACATAAGCCCTTCACGGATATAGGAATGATAGGGGAGGGAGATTGTTATCAGCAGTCCAGTGAGGAAGTGGTAGGTAGACAGGGTTCATGAGGAGAGTGATGTGAACAAAAAATAACACAAAATCAGCAAAATAGGCCTTAAGCAGAGTCACCTCAAGCACTGGTGTGTAAGAAAGTGCCAGTAGGCACATTATGAAAAAAGCATCTAGACAATTTCAGGGAAACAATCCTGCTGGGGATCATCTCTGAAGTGCTTGCACACAAATTGTCACAGGATAAGGGGACATTTCCTCCACCCTTTGTGTGGGGAGATTTCTTTGACCCTTAGTGTTTGATTTGTCTGTCGGCACCTTAGGAAAGCCGAAACCCTCATTCCCGACCAGTCTGTCTGCATCTCTTTATGCAGACCCTTCACTGAACAGTCACTGGATCGGAGGGCAGTGACTTATTCAGGGAAATACTAATAGAATAAGGGAGATCCCTCAGCAGGTATTCCCATTTTATGACCCCTTAATGGGTCTTCTACTTTGAGCACATTCTCCACTGATGGCAACTTCCAAAGCCCCTGAAGTGCTCACACTAACAGTTTGTGGAATAATACTCTTTATTAATAAAAAATTATGAAAAATTAAGCTTCAAGGATCGCCAGTGACTGCAAAAATGTATTAAAAGCAACACACAGACAAGCTGTAATCCCCAATGAAAATATTCACAGAGTAAGGTTCTTACCCAACAGGCATGTCTATAGGGACAAGACAAGTTCAGTGCATTGACTGATCCCAGCAGCCATGATGGAGTCTTCCCTAAATTTTCGCCAGTCTCAGCTTACTTTTAAATTATTTCTTTATGCTGAGGTGGAGCTTGAGTGATTCTTGTCATATCTTTGTAGCTGATTGGTGTAAGTGTACCGCTTCACTCTTAAAGATAGTTAATAAAATATAAAGTACATGACCTGTGAGGGGTAGTTGTACCTTGGAGGCAGGGAACTTTGGGATGGACATGTGATGAAATATTACAATTAGGCTCTAATGAGCCAAATTCATCTGAGAAGAATGATTTCAGCAGAGTTGTTGGCTCAGCAGTAGGACATCTTCCCCTGTGTCCCTTGGATGAAGTGTGCTATGTGGTTTATTGGCTGCGAACTACCTTTGAGTTCCCCTCCCAGCAGAGATTTCAACAGAGCCTGGTCATGATGTTTCCACTCTCCTCTGCCCTCCACTCTATCCCTCTTATCAGGTACTTTATATTGCATATTAGGAATCATGATGGAATAGGTTTTGCACATGCCAACCACACATCATCCAGGGAGCAGCAACTGCACTTTGCCCTATAATTTCTATACTGTTATAACTCTGATAGAATGTGAATATGACTTCTCAGTTTCCTCTAATTTCACCCCCAGCCATCCTTTCACACAAGCACACACAGTATGGGGAATAAACACGAGGAATTAGAGATCTGTAGGCTTTTCTGGGGCTATAATCTTGTTGGGATCACAGAGACATGGTGGCATGACTTGCATCCCAGCTTGGAGTGCTGCAATATCAGCACATGACTATATCAGTGGCAAAAGGAAGATTAGGACAAATGTGGTTCTGTGAGTGAAAGGTGCAGGAGCCCTGCTGACAGAGGGCATTGAAAAAAGTGAGATACTGAAAGCCTTAATTACTCCTGCCTTTACTAGTAAGACTAGCCTTTGGAAGGATTCCATGGATCCAGAGGCCAAGGAGAAAATCTGGAACAAGGAAACATACTGTTGCAAGAAAGCCAGCTCAAAGAATATTTAAGCAAATTTGTCATACTTAAGTTCATGAGCCTTCAATGGGATGCATCCGAATGCTGAGGGAGCTGACTGATTTACCAAAAGATTTGTAAATCAAAGATAAAGCCAAGCTTTTCCTCATCACTGAAATACGATGTGAGGAATTTTTTTAAAAACTCCAACACAAGGCTTGAAGAAATTTGAGCAAAATAATTGGTCTGCAGAATGAAATTTTACAGAAAATAGAAGTGAAGGGACATTGAAAGAAGTAGGTAAGAAGTAGCTACCAAGAGATGCATACATATAAAATAACACATACAATAAAAAAAGGATTAGTGTATGCCAGTTAATGAAAGCAAAGGAAGTAAGAAAATAATATCTATACATAGAAGAAAAAGAGCATTGTACAGAGGCAGAAACTTTCATAAAATACAGTATGGAAGAATTTAAAAAAAAAATCTCAAAAGACTGAATTTTTAAATAGCTATTTTCACTTTTTTTTTTTTAATTATGAAGGCTAAAATTATTCAAGAGTATAATATAAGAAATAACAATATGAAAGCATATTATGCAAGAAGCAGAAACAGTGATTAATGTTAATAGCTGGAGGGACTGAGACCAAAGAGTAAACAGGGTATCTGCCCACATGCTGTTTGAACAGTGAATAATTCAGAGAGTACAATCAGGATCCCACTGCTGTGAAAATTATTTTAGGATCCACCTTTTGCAGCAGGAAATTGCCCTGGTAGCTAATCTTTAGAATTATGTTTATAGTTCTCTTGGACAGAAGGAATGTCAGAAACAGTGTAAAAAAAATTAAAGTGAGTGGTAAATTACAGGACCAGTAGGACTGAGAGATGTAAATTACCCTGTTCCTCACGCCTTTCAGACTGACAACTCTGAAAACTAAGCCAGGTTTGCTAAATTCCAGCTCTTAACTAGTCAGATGCTGAATTTTTTGAAGTTCCCTTTACTTGTGACATCCAATTACTGTGATGACACAGTTCTGAAACTTTTGTCCGTAGAACATCTACTGCTGAGAAATCTTCAGCAATTAAAACTTCAACTGCTCTGTTATAATTGATCTATGAACAGTTATCTATAGCAGATACAAAGAAAGAATGTGGAAATGAAGCCAAATCTATGTGACAAATTTCTATGGCATAGTTTTTTTGAAGACTGGCATAAGAATATTTTATTGACATCTTTCAAAAAATCTGCCTGTAGCTTTTCTTATACATGCAGATGTATATGTATGAATGCATGCATATTTCTGCATGCACATTTCCTTTGCTTTCACACTAGCCCTACTCATAAAGTTTTACTAACAAAGTTGTGCAGCTATAGATCTTCTTTGACTAGTACATCCCTGTAAAGCATAGAAGAGTTTTTCTTACAGTAGAACACAGATTAATGGTTTAAAAATTATGAAAATCTCTAAATAAAACAACTTCACTCTGCCATTTAGCAAGGTGATAAAGGGAAAAAAACCCCAAGGTCAAGTATATTAATTTCAGTAGTGTCTTCATATCTTATTAGAGAAGCATTCTTCTTTTTGTTTATTCATTCATTTATGGTAGCCTTTTTATAGGGGATCCTTTATTTCAAAATCTAAACCACGAGGAGAGGAAAGGGGGCATCTAGATATACATTTCTCATGGAAAAATGTGAAATATTTCTTTTCAATTAACTGTACCTATTTATTAGTGAATAAAACCAGTAACTATGAAATGTTTCAATAGCACAGTGGATGATTAACATTTAATCTAATCTCATTTTAAGTCATTCATGTAGATTAGTTTATATGAGATTCATTTACCTGTCCTTATGCTAGTCACTTTAAAAATAACTTACTGCTTGTCAGTCTGCTAAATAATGAATTCTCATCAGTTCTGTATTCCCTTGAGAGTTATTTTGAAATGCAATCTGTTATGTGAAATACACATTCGTGATTAAAAAGAAAAAGACATGAGAATATGAGCTTTAAAATCATGATGTCAGTTTTCAGAATCAAGCCTTGCAAAAATGTTTCTGCTGCCAGTGAGCAGACATCTGACCCTCTCAGCTTCCTGTGATCCTGCCCAATCCCTTTCCCTCTTCCCCTTCCCCCTCCTAATCCTTATCCTGCCTTTTGCGAGGTTGCTGCCACTAGCTGACTCAACATATTTCTTCTCTGTTTGGTGCCCTCTTTCGCCACATAATTTAGCCCTTGCTACATGCAGCCCTGAAAATATTTTGTTTTGGAACAAAGTTTTATATCTTGAAGAAACTCTAGGTTTTACAAACCTGGAAGAGTGCTGCTCCAGAAGACAAACTGTCCTGAGTTTGTCAACGTCCTCACCAATCCTGGTTTTCTTTGAAAACAGACTCATTGAGACTTTGTATCAGCTAATTGCGTATGCTGAATTGCTGAAATAAAATAAATTTGATGTGTTGTCTAAAGTAGAGAAGGACATAATCAGTTCCATGCCAAGAGTTTGGCCAAGACCGGTGAACATGAGAGACTTCTGCTCATTTTTAAGATTTCACCTGTATTGGCTGTTGGTTGTAAATTGTACAAGCAGTGAAGGACAACTTGATAAACTGTCTGAAATAATAAGGAGGGTACTGAACACATCAAACATTGATGCATTCTCAAAGCAGCAAAAAACTTAAGAGTTTTGTGGTTCATATTTCAACATTACTATTTTTTCAAAACAGGAAAGGACATGTAAAACAACCATGTCTATATTACACATTGTCAGGCTCAAATTTAGGTCAGGCATCAGTATATTTGCTTCCCAGATGTTCAACGAAAACAAAGAAAAGTTTTGGTGTCACAGGTCTTCAAAGTTTTAAAATCCTGATTTAATCCTAAGAGTGCAAAGGATTCTTCCAATTAAAACTGTAGTAAATTTAGGACACTGAAGTTATAAACACTTCATTTTCATATCATAATCCAGAATCACAGATGCCTTAGTCAGAAAGCTTACCCGCTGGGTTTTGGCAAACCTTTTCTTTTAGTCATTTAATTAATTCTTGATTTTGTTTGGGTAGTCCTAGCTGACTCTATTTCATTGGTTAGTTCACTCCATATCTCAATCTACCAGTCAGAGTCCTTGTGCTTATCACACAGAGAAAGGCTGCTGCTGACCTTAGGTAAATGCATTTATTGAAGACAACACAAGTATGCTACTTTGCATCAATTACAAGTCTTATTCTGCGTCCAGATGACAGTGCACATGCACTCATTCATGGCATCAACTTAGATGTATTAATATAAATGCAAACGACTGGGGTGTAAGTTCTGTTTTGAGCATTCAGTGTAACCTTCCTTACCTACTCTGATTGCCCAAGCCTGTACAGTCTGGGTTTCACATTATTTTAAGCTGAGACTACTGTGATAATTAGTTATCTTCCTGTCCTTATAGCTTCAGCTCTAATTATGTGGTCCTAAATCTTTTATATATGTAACCTGAGTGGCTTATTTGACTTCTTTGTGAAGCTCATCATGAGCAAGGAGGAAATTAATCCAGCAACAAAACAAGCGAGTGTCTTGTGTTCTGGTATTGACACAAGTAAGAAGGAAGACATTTAGAGAGGGAGCATGGCAGATTCATATTCTGAGCTCATAATGCACCAATGCACATATTTTTTCTTTATTACACTATATAAATATTAGCTCAATATAACCAGGATGACATTTATGCAAATGCATTTCATACGATCATTCCACATTCTCAGTGATTAAATTTGTTTCTTCATCCATTTAATGTTTTGTATTTTCTGCATCCAAATAATAATCATCCTAATTTCATTGCATATTTTACCTGTGTGGCGTGCATATCCAGAGAGCAGGAATTTTGGTAAAGACAGAAATAGAGTCATGGGAACGCTTGCTTTCTTTAGGTTTATCTTATGCATTTTTCTGGGTTGTATGCTTCAAAATCCTGATATCTTCAAAAGTACCCAAGACATAAGGGAAGCAGAGAAGTAGTCTTACATGATTAAAAGACCTGAACATGTGCCATTGATACAGATTCTGGCATCTTTATTAAAGTTAACTCTTGAGCTTTTGTAATTTTTTTACTTCACTCATCTTCACAGCTTCATGATGAAGTATTTTCCTTCCATCTTTAATCAGGCTTTCTTTCCTTTAATTGCCCAGCAGAATACACCAAAATATGATACAAAAAAGACCCTTGGATGAAAATAAATGCATTCTGAAGTAGGCATCATAAGAGCAGTCAAGACTGAAGATAAATTTCTGCTTCACTTTATGCTTCTCACGCCAAAGTCTGTCATGTTCTAGGCAACAGGGAGTTTTGACCTACAGTCATGTCCAGATCCAGTGAGAAAGACATCTTTCAGTCAGTATAAAGAATTGACAAACTCAGAAATATAGAGGCAGAGATGCAACATCTTAAGAGACAGAAAACAGTCTCAAAAAAAAAATTATGACAAAACCTTACAATGCTGCCAACACCAATATCTGAGTAGCTTATCTTCCTGCTATGCACACAGTAGCCAAAACTAGGTTTAGAAAGGTTTTAGCTTGCATTGGTAAAACAGTCCTTAGATTCTGAGTCTTGCATTTGATAAATGTTGTTTTTGTTTGAATTTTCACGGGTGAGTTAAATGACATGATTTTTTACTTCACAGAAGCCAACACCAAAAAATGTCCAGATGAGAAAATAAGTAATAAACTCATTAGACATCTTGGAATCAATGTTTCATAAAATGCTTTTACAGATAGAAAAAAAAAATCTTTAAACAATTTAAGCCTTGTGAAGTTTTTTTGCCTTTTTTTTTTTTTTGCCCTTTTTCTCCCTGCGGGTGATGTTTCTGGTTGTTAATTTTTTTTTTTCAATTAGTTTTTTATCTTCATTCTACATTCAGCAGCTATAACTTGAAACATCAGAGACAAAGATGATGTACCCAATTTCTTAATTTCTCAATGGTTTGATGTCTTAAATGGAGGAGATGTATGGATGCAATCACAACACATTTAAACCAGAGTCTACTGGATCCACATCCCACACATTATACTATATGGACTAGGATATATGGCTTTTGTTTCTTGGCCAAATGCCCAAAATATTATTTGAATAAAACTTCCTACAAATATGAATTAATAAAACAAAAAGAAGTTGTTACAAATCATTGGAATTAAAAGTAGAAATAGAAAAAAAAGTCAATAAATTATTTAATAATTTGTAACATTTATTTCAGTATTAAGAAAGGTCACTTTGACTTAAAAGATAAAGAGCAACACTTGGAACAAAATTTACTTCCTTCAGAGAAATGTCTACTACTGGCTTTACGTTATGGATCATTGCCTGAATACAGGCGACTGGCCACAATAACATTTATCTGGATGGAACCTCTCATTGAATCACGATAACTATTTTTGTATTTTAGAAGAAAAATCTGTTTCAACTTTCTCAACACACAATAGAAGGAGTCCATGGTGTTACCCACACTAAAAAGAGAGCCAAAAGAGATATAGTTATATCTGCCTGTCTCAAGTAAAATTGTACGAGCAAGCAGCTAAAAGAAACAATGCTCATATCTGTTTTATTATCTAAAAAAAGGATCTAATTCAATTGTTGATGCATTTTCATCATACAGCAAGGAATGGTTAATACTGGTAACGACATGCCCAAGGAACAGAGAGAGCAAACATACAGGTTCAGGTATCAGAGCAGGCATATGGCATCATGCTGAACCTGTAAGCAGCTGCTACTTCTGAGCTCCCTGATGTTTGCCCAACAGTTATACCAACAAGGTGTAGAAATACTTTGTTTCTTAACACTGCCTAAGGGGAGATAAGAATAATGTTTCTAAACTCATCAAAGTATCTGAAAAATGTAACCCTGGTATCTGAAAACAAAAATGTTAGTTCAGAATCTGCCAGTCAAGCAGTCAATATGTCAAAATCATCAGTATAAAATAAAACAAGAATAACATAACAATTAACAGATAGGCTCTGTTACCAGTCCCATCACATTTCACCACCCTCTGCTCTCACTAGATAGGGGTCTTCCTGAAGTACATTCCATCCTTAAATTGAATGAGACTGCAATGAAAAATTATTTAAGATGGGTTGATGAAAACTGAATAGGTATTAAAGAATGCTATCAATAATGGATTATCACAAAGCCAGAGCACAGCCCATCAAATAAGTAAAGTATATTTAAATTTGAATTTTAACCATGAGATTAGCACTGCAGGTAGAAGAAAGTTTTGATGAAGAAGCCATTAGATGAACACATTGTATTTTTGGAAAAGAAAGCTGGAAGGAGTGGCCAATACTACAGGGAGCCATGCAGCCCTTCAGAAGGACCTTGACAGGTTGAAGATATGAGCAGAAAAAAACAAAGTGCAAATTCAACAAAGTGCAGGGTCCTGCACCTGGGGAGGAACAACCCCAGGCACCAGTACAAGCAGGGGACCAACCTGCTGGAAAACAGCTCTGTGGAGACGGACTTGTGGGTCATGGTGGACAACAAGCTGTCCATGAGCCAGCAGTGGGTCCTTGTGGCCAAGAAGATCAATGCTGCCCTGGATTGCATTAGGAAAAGCACTTCCAGCAGGTCAAGGGAGGTGATCCTGCCCCTTTACTCTGCTCTGGAGAGGCCACACCTGGAGTGCTGTGTCCAGTTCTGGGATCCTCAGCACAAGAGAGACATGGAGCTGCTGTCACAGGTCTGGTGGAGGACAAAGAGGTGATGAGGGGATTGGAGCCTCTCTCTTATGAGAAACTTGTCCTGTTCAGCCTTGAGAAAAGATGACTGAAAGAGAGCTCATCAATGTCTATCAGTATCTGAACAGTGAGTGTCAAGATGAGGGATCCAGGCTCTTCCCAGCAGTGCCAGCAACAGGGCAAAGAGGCAAAGGGCAGAAACGAGAACACAGGAAGTTCTACCTGAATATGAGAAAGAACATCTTTACTCTGTGGGAGACCATGTATTGGAACAGATTTCTCAGAGAGGCTGTAGAGTCTCCTTCACTGAGGAGGAGAACCTTCTGGATGCAATCCTGTGCCGTGTGCTCTGGGATGACCTTGCTTGATCAGGGAGGTTGGACCAGATGACCCACTGTGGTCCTTTCCAACATGATTCATTTTGTCATTCTGTGATACTGTGTTTTTCATTGCCTGAGAGTGAGGTCAGAAAAAAAATACATATAGCTAAACTGAAACATTGGTAGCTTTATGTTTTACAGGGAGAAGGTAGATTGAAACTTGTTAATTCAAGCATTTCAGAAATGTGCATTCTTGGGTGTTCTGCTTTTTTTTTGTGGCTGCCTATCTAGGGAATCTGTGTAATCCATACTGTCCTCAAAACCTTCCTGTTATACACAACAAAGAAACAAAAGGTAAACATTACCTTCATTTGAGAAACCATGATCAAGAATTCCTCAAATGTACAGTTAGACTGTGAAAAGGAATAAACAGACAACAAAGAAATAGAGCTGAAGTCTCCTAGTGCTAACTTCTTATATTTTTCTTACTAAATTTAATTCAAATGTTTATATCAACAGGCCCCCAAAAGCCAAATATGCAGAATAAACTACTTGTTCACCTCAGTCAATGCAAAGCAAAGCTGGGATTTTCTGAGCACAACCAATTTCGTACAGAATTACATAAGATAATTACACATAGCTCTTCATTAACTCTCTCTGACTTGAAGGATCATGAAGATCAAAATGCCAGGAAAATGGTTTAACTTCTAAGTCCAAGAGGTCCCTAAACTGACCTCTGTATTTATGCTGTTGCACCCAGAAATAGAAACATTTTGTAATTCATATTTACCTACTTTACCCTCTATAGAAAAGTGAACAAGTGGGTAGAAATGAAGATAAAAGAGAACTTGAGAGCCTTTCCTATTGCTGTTGGAGAAACTGGAGGATTATCTGACAGATGAAGAAACAGAATTGGGATTAATCCCAGACCAGTATCTCAGACCCTCTCTACTGAGTCATAAGTTTTTTTGTGTCTCTGCTAAGCTCCAAATCTGTAAGACAAATTCTGTTTTATTTCTCCATCAGTCTGTTATTCCAGACATTACTTCAAAACAGTTACAGTAACCTCAATTCATATTTCTAAAACTCAGTTTGCTCTCCCCCAACTTTCCCCTCCATTCTTGTGTTTTTCTATCTTCTCCAGAACTTCTGGCAATGAAAATATGAGGTGAACCTGTACTGGAAACTTGATCAAAAATCTCACAAGACATTCTCTTAACATGTCTTTGGAGCCACTGGCTCATGCAAATATGATTTTTTGCCCACTCCAACATTTTAAGCTGTGACACATCTTGCTCAAGGATTTTTTCATCCATTTTGCAAATAATACAGAAATCATTAAATGAAAAATGCCTGTAGCTGTAGCTGAGGAGAGAGAAGTGACTCAACTCAGCTGCCTCCTCAGCTTTCCTCTGAGCTGGGACAGGACGTGGTGACAAGGAACAGCTGTCTAACCATGTCTAACAGCTGTTCCTTCAGGTAGGAAAATCACAGTACATGATTAGAAATCACAGGGTGTTAGTCAGTTGAGAGGCAAGCTCACTTAAGATATCTAAAACTGTCGTTTTTGAAATTTATGCTATTCCTTTGCTATAAAAGTAACTTTTTCCCTAACCACTGACCAAAACTAGTCTTTTTGTAAGATGGAACACTCCTGTGTTGATGGGAAGAAAGAAAAAGGTACTGTATTTTGTATGAGTTGTTACGATCTGAAAATTAGACATTCTGATATTATCTGATAGTTCTACCTTCCTTTAACAGGGATGGCTTCTATGCTTATCCTACCATTCCTCTTCTCTTAGTGGCAGCATGACCTTTCTACTGAGGAGCCTGGCTTCCCACACAGAGTTTCTGTGACCTTTATGAGAGCTTCAGTAGAATGGCTTACAGACGAAATCAGCATACTTCCCTCTTATGCTTATCTATATAACAAAACATTTTTGTGGAACACTTCTGTGTATTTGAAACAATAAAAACAGTTGAGCAATAAGTAAAACTAAGTTATTTCAGCATGGAAAAATCTGAATGAATTAAAATAAAACCAATGATAAAGTAAGAAAGATTATATTAAATTAATCAATGGAGGGTTCAAACACCTTTTCTTACTCAGTATCAAGGTTATTTGAATTTTCTCCATTAATATTAACCACACAATCTTCCATCTTCCTCACCTATTACCAGGACTTGACAAGGAATTTCTTTTGCCTTGAAATACACTAGTATAAATTCTGCTCAAGTCTTGCTTTTCTAGTAGGTTATACTGGCACACTCTAAAAACCTTTTATATGGCTCTCCAGAGAGGAGTGGAACAAAAGAAAAGGATTTATCCATGTTTCTTCTCTAGCTAAGAGAGCTTTTGATTTTATTTATTTATTATTGAAAGTGAGCTGTTATCTAAAAACAATACCAGAAAAATGTTGCTATGGTAGAGCAATGTCAATTATTATTTTTTAATGTAAAATAAATTCAAAAATTCAAATGGATAGAGGACAGAAAACTTAGTGAAAATATTTCATTGTTACATGTGTAAGCCAAGAGAGGACTGAAAAGGGCATTAGAGAAAGTTCAAAAAACTCATTGAGGACATGCACTCTCATTGTTAAATAATTGGTCAAAATGACACATTCAGTCACATAGCTACCAAATTGTTTAAAATAAAATTGTGCCTGTAGACCCATAACAATAAAAACAATGCAATAGCTAAAACTTTTTAAATTTCAATGTGTTTTAAATATGGGAACTTTTCAGAACCTTAGTGGTGTCGGAAGCAGCAAATTCATTTTTAGGCTCTTGTAGGTATATTTAGAAGAGATATGTTTCTTACTCTGAAAGAATTCTGGTTTAAACACTCTAGTGATTTAGTTATAATGATCTATGTGTACACAAATATATGACCTACTTATAAAATACTTCTAAGGATATTTTTTAATTAAAGAAGCTAATAATAAAAATTTTAAACTTCCAAGTTTTCTTAAAACAATTCATGAAAGGTCTCAATTTCAATTTCTCCTGCTCATGAATGTCTTTCAAAATATGCCAAAATGAATGACATTGCAGTAATCTAAATAGTAGCTAAATTAAATATTCAGTTTAAGTTCAAATGGAAAGAACAAGTAGTTTAATAAAAGTGGGAAAACTCTTAAACACATAGCACAAGAGAATATGAAAAGGCATTAGGGAATCACAGAATAAAGAAGCATATAAACCAAAACTAAAATAAGAGCAAATATAAATAGTATTTGCTATTAGGTGAGATTTTCAAAAGCAGACAGCATGTAGACTTTATTGTGCTTAAATTGAAGCCAGTAATAAAACTCCCACTGAATTATCAGAGAACAGATCTAAGCCCACACTGAGCACTTTCAAGATCACACCACTAACCATACTAAACCATCAGATGATGAAAGGGAGCTTCAGATAGCAAATAACAATCTTACTACTTTATTCCCTGAGAAACTAGTAAGGTCAGAGATTACTTCAAGTATATTCAATACATAAACACCAATGTTCCATATAATCTATAGCAGATTTCCTGTATACTGTTAGAAGCAATGTCCTACAGGGTGATTGTAAAAATATTTTTCACACTGAAGTTAAGCAATATGAGTAGAATGAATATTAACATTTGGGGTATCCACAACCTCCCTGGGCACTGTTCCAGTGTCTCACCATCCTCATAGTAAAGAATTTCTAACACCTGATCTACATTTCCCCCTTTTCAGTTTGTTCCCATTAATTCTTGTCCCATCACTACAGTTCCTGATGATGAGTCCCTCTCCAACTCCTGTTTAGGGCATCTTCAGGTACTGGAAGGTTTTTATGCAACCTTGTCATCTCCAGGTTGAACAGCTCTACCTTTCTCAGCCTAATCTCATCATCAGAGGTTACATTTTCTTGTGCTAACTGGCACCTTGAAAAGATCTAAGGACAGCTCTGCCAGGGGATGTTGGATGCATATTGGCAGGCAATAAAGCAAGACAGTGAGTCTGAAGGACCTACATATTGCATCACCAGCCTGGGACCTTGACAAGATGAGAAAGAAGGCTGCCCAAACCCTCATGAAGTTCAGCAAAAGGAAGTACAAAGTTCTGAAATTACACAGGAACACCATGTACAAGTATACTCTGGGAACCAGCTGGAAAGCAGCTGTGGGTTCTGAAGGGTGCCAAGCTGAATGTGAGACAGCAATGAGACCTTTCAGAAAAGAAGGTCATCAGTATCCCTGGCTTCATCAAGCAGAACATTACCAGCAGATTCTTGTCCTCTGCTCAGCCCTGGGGAGGCACATCTGGAGGACTGTGCCCAGGTCTGGAATCCCATAAATACTGGAGGGAGTCTAGAAAGTGCCACCAACATTATTAATGGCTTGGAACATCTCTCCTAAGAGGATAGGTTGGGGTCTGTGGGAATATTTAGCCTGGAGAAAAGAAGGCTCAGTAGGGATCTTACCAATATAAAACTTGAAGGAAGTTGAAAAGAATGGATTCAGGCTCTTTTCCTTGTTGCCCCACAAGAGGCAATGGGGGCAAACTGAAGCATAGGAAATTCCATGTGGGTATAAGAGTTTTCTTTTTTTGTGTGAGGTTGTTTCAACAGTGGCGCATGTTGCCTATAGAAACTGTGGAGTTCTCAGTTCATGGAGATATTTGAAACCATCTGGACATGGCACAATATAATGTGCCTTAGCTAATCCTGCTTTGAGCAGTGCACTCGACTAGATGGTCTCCAGAACTGCCATCCAACTTCTGTGGTATTAAAATACCAGTGGAAGAACATTTGACAAAAATTTAAAAATATGTAGTGTGATCTTCTGGTTAGAAAGTACACCTGAAAATTCATGTGTGATTACTCTTGTGTTAAAAAACCTAGCAGAATATCAAACTTCCCTAGAGTATTATTTCTAACTGGTTTCTGAATCAGATTCTGAAGGATTAGACATATAAAGGAACTTTAGTGTAAAGAGGTATTTTAAGGATTAGGAATATTCAAAGATAAGAAAAATATATATCTACAAACAAAAAGATGGAAATATTCTTTTTTTTTAAAGGTAGTCCAATCAATTTAATTATGAAGCAATTTTAAACCTGGAGAGCTAATTTACAGAACACATAATTAGCATGTGTAAGTAATTGCTATGAGATACTATCTAATTCTGAGATTAATGGGATTAATAAGAATGAGAAACATTAATATGCACAGCTAGCATAGAGGATAGAGAACAATAATAATATGTGTCCCTTGTGTTAAGAGTAAAAATTAAGAAAGAAAATCAATCAGGTTCCAGTAAAATACATTTCAATTAATATACCAGANATAAAATACTTCTAAGGATATTTTTTAATTAAAGAAGCTAATAATAAAAATTTTAAACTTCCAAGTTTTCTTAAAACAATTCATGAAAGGTCTCAATTTCAATTTCTCCTGCTCATGAATGTCTTTCAAAATATGCCAAAATGAATGACATTGCAGTAATCTAAATAGTAGCTAAATTAAATATTCAGTTTAAGTTCAAATGGAAAGAACAAGTAGTTTAATAAAAGTGGGAAAACTCTTAAACACATAGCACAAGAGAATATGAAAAGGCATTAGGGAATCACAGAATAAAGAAGCATATAAACCAAAACTAAAATAAGAGCAAATATAAATAGTATTTGCTATTAGGTGAGATTTTCAAAAGCAGACAGCATGTAGACTTTATTGTGCTTAAATTGAAGACAGTAATAAAACTCCCACTGAATTATCAGAGAACAGATCTAAGCCCACACTGAACACTTTCAAGATCACACCACTAACCATACTAAACCATCAGATGATGAAAGGGAGCTTCAGATAGCAAATAACAATCTTACTACTTTATTCCCTGAGAAACTAGTAAGGTCAGAGATTACTTCAAGTATATTCAATACATAAACACCAATGTTCCATATAATCTATAGCAGATTTCCTGTATACTGTTAGAAGCAATGTCCTACAGGGTGATTGTAAAAATATTTTTCACACTGAAGTTAAGCAATATGAGTAGAATGAATATTAACATTTGGGGTATCCACAACCTCCCTGAAGGAAGTACAAAGTTCTGAAATTACACAGGAACACCATGTACAAGTATACTCTGGGAACCAGCTGGAAAGCAGCTGTGGGTTCTGAAGGGTGCCAAGCTGAATGTGAGACAGCAATGAGACCTTTCAGAAAAGAAGGTCATCAGTATCCCTGGCTTCATCAAGCAGAACATTACCAGCAGATTCTTGTCCTCTGCTCAGCCCTGGGGAGGCACATCTGGAGGACTGTGCCCAGGTCTGGAATCCCATAAATACTGGAGGGAGTCTAGAAAGTGCCACCAACATTATTAATGGCTTGGAACATCTCTCCTAAGAGGATAGGTTGGGGTCTGTGGGAATATTTAGCCTGGAGAAAAGAAGGCTCAGTAGGGATCTTACCAATATAAAACTTGAAGGAAGTTGAAAAGAATGGATTCAGGCTCTTTTCCTTGTTGCCCCACAAGAGGCAATGGGGGCAAACTGAAGCATAGGAAATTCCATGTGGGTATAAGAGTTTTCTTTTTTTGTGTGAGGTTGTTTCAACAGTGGCGCATGTTGCCTATAGAAACTGTGGAGTTCTCAGTTCATGGAGATATTTGAAACCATCTGGACATGGCACAATATAACCTGCCTTAGCTAACCCTGCTTTGAGCAGTGCACTGGACTAGATGGTCACCAGAACTGCCATCCAACTTCTGTGGTATTAAAATACCAGTGGAAGAACATTTGACAAAAATTTAAAAATATGTAGTGTGATCTTCTGGTTAGAAAGTACACCTGAAAATTCATGTGTGATTACTCTTGTGTTAAAAAACCTAGCAGAATATCANCAAAAGGAAGTACAAAGTTCTGAAATTACACAGGAACACCATGTACAAGTATACTCTGGGAACCAGCTGGAAAGCAGCTGTGGGTTCTGAAGGGTGCCAAGCTGAATGTGAGACAGCAATGAGACCTTTCAGAAAAGAAGGTCATCAGTATCCCTGGCTTCATCAAGCAGAACATTACCAGCAGATTCTTGTCCTCTGCTCAGCCCTGGAGAGGCACATCTGGAGGACTGTTCCCAGGTCTGGAATCCCAAGTACTAAATACTGGAGGGAGTCTAGAAAGTGCCACCAACATTATTAATGGCTTGGAACATCTCTCCTAAGAGGATAGGTTGGGGTCTGTGGGAATATTTAGCCTGGAGAAAAGAAGGCTCAGTAGGGATCTTACCAATATAAAACTTGAAGGAAGTTGAAAAGAATGGATTCAGGCTCTTTTCCTTGTTGCCCCACAAGAGGCAATGGGGGCAAACTGAAGCATAGGAAATTCCATGTGGGTATAAGAGTTTTCTTTTTTTGTGTGAGGTTGTTTCAACAGTGGCGCATGTTGCCTATAGAAACTGTGGAGTTCTCAGTTCATGGAGATATTTGAAACCATCTGGACATGGTACAATATAATGTGCCTTAGCTAATCCTGCTTTGAGCAGTGCACTCGACTAGATGGTCTCCAGAACTGCCATCCAACTTCTGTGGTATTAAAATACCAGTGGAAGAACATTTGACAAAAATTTAAAAATATGTAGTCTGATCTTCTGGTTAGAAAGTACACCTGAAAATTCATGTGTGATTACTCTTGTGTTAAAAAACCTAGCAGAATATCAAACTTCCCTAGAGTATTATTTCTAACTGGTTTCTGAATCAGATTCTGAAGGATTAGACATATAAAGGAACTTTAGTGTAAAGAGGTATTTTAAGGATTAGGAATATTCAAAGATAAGAAAAATATATATCTACAAACAAAAAGATGGAAATATTCTTTTTTTTTAAAGGTAGTCCAATCAATTTAATTATGAAGCAATTTTAAACCTGGAGAGCTAATTTACAGAACACATAATTAGCATGTGTAAGTAATTGCTATGAGATACTATCTAATTCTGAGATTAATGGGATTAATAAGAATGAGAAACATTAATATGCACAGCTAGCATAGAGGATAGAGAACAATAATAATATGTGTCCCTTGTGTTAAGAGTAAAAATTAAGAAAGAAAATCAATCAGGTTCCAGTAAAATACATTTCAATTAATATACCAGAAGTCTCATGTAATAATCCAGTTTTTTCCTGTTGTTGAAGCACCTGATACTGGCCTTTTAGTCACTTGCCTGGAATTTTTGTCAAAATAATCACAGGGCTCAAAAAATTCCCCCAGAAGTAGTCTACCCTAAAGAAGGAATCTTTGTCAGTTCCATTGGACACTAGTATCTGATCATCTCAATCATCCTTACAGAGTTATCCAGATTCATACACCAAAGATTTAAATATCTGATACCCTGGTCTGGAAAATTGCCTATGGTTTTGGCACTCTTTGATTCATTTTAATGTCATCACTGTAAAAATTAATAGATGAAAGTTACTCCAATATAATAATTAAATTGTATATCAGTCCACATTATTGGGCAGTATGCCATTCAAAATAAGGATAGCGTACTAACCATCTCTCAGGTAGTAACTTCTTCTGTAACTTCAATTTAATAATATGTCAAAAGAAATTTTTCATCCCAAATAGTCAATGCACTGAAAATTATGAAACAATTAATTCTGAAAAAAGTATCACGTAACATGTACTTGAACCAGTCTATGTGGTTTGACGGATATTACGATATATAAACATCGAGACAGGAATAAAAATCCACCCAGACACATTCCTGTCTGTATAACCTGCTCTAAGTGACCCTGCCTTGGCAAAAGATTGGACAAGATGATTCCCAGAGGTCCCTTCCAACCCTAATTATTCTATTATTCTGTGATTCTGTGATTCTGTGATTCTGTGACAAGTATTACATTTAAGATGATAGAAAATATTATACATAAAGATGCTACTTATTTCTTTGACATGAAAGGGATGAATATATATTTTTTCAAATAATAAATAATATAGGGAGGAAACACAGGAGTAGAAACTAAAGAATAATGAGGACAGATAACAGCCTACAGGATAATGTCCACAGGACATTATACCAGTAAATATATATCTACAAAATCTACAACTAATAGGGTTTTAAATTGTGTAGAAAGGATGAGGTAAATTTAAATACCATACCTGGTATTAAATTCCAGGCCTGACCTTCCAGAGTGTATTTTCTGATCAATTTGGTAGTGTTGTAGGTAGAGGACAAAATAAATATTCTAACTACACATTTAGTGCAAATTAAATATGCTCACTTACAGAGGTGAGTAGCCTATTAAATGTATTTTCAATTGGTAAAAACCTCAACCTTACATTTTATTTAAGGAATTTATCAAAAGAGTCACCTAAAGCTCTCAGAAAAGACAAGTACTTTCTTACACCTCTTTCACAATTCACTGAACAACTGTTGGTCTGGCTAAGAATCATATTACAAATTGTAATTGTTGATCATGATCAGCCCCTGGCTAAAAAAGACTTGTCGAGTTAAGGCATGCACCAGTTTTTGTAGACTTCAAAATACAGTGGAGGGATTTCACTACTATTTTCAGTTACTTCTGAGTCTCCGATGGAAACAGACAAGGGTGATTAACATGCTTGAACTTTCAAGCCAATGAAAGTGATTAGACATGCTGGATATGTGACAAAACCAATCAGAGATATTTTTATTCTGTGATAAGTCACAAACTGAAAGGCAAAACATTCTTTACTCATAGAAGACCCTGTCTCTGTACCAAACATAATTTATCGTGTTCTCCACAATCAGGAAATCAATAAGAGAAGAGTATAATGCAGAGGCAAAGAAGAGAGCATGAGCTAAGAGGCTCTTCTGAAGGACCCACTGTGACTGTAAAAAACAAAAAGAGAAAAAAAAGAAACCCAAAAGCTCTACAAAATTAAAAATAAATAAATGAGCAGTGAAATGCAAGCAAGCAAACAAACAAACAAACAAAAGAACCATAAACCCACTCCCCTAAAAACAGATGAAAAAATGTGGTCTTTTCAGCCCTCTAACCTCTCCCAGACTGTTCAACTGAGAGGAGCAGAACTGCCAGCAAAATACTTTTCACTTCATGTGAGTTCAATTAAAATCAGATAGCAGCTGTCAGACTGGGAAGCAAAGTGGTGGATGCAGCTAGATAAGCTTTCATGTTTCCAAGCTGCTTAATAGCAGTTTAGACATTCATTAGTAAATCGAGCCCCTGTACGATGGAAAACCTGTTCAGGTCATGTAGTTTAAATCAAATCAGGATTCAAGTGGTTTTACTGATTTAATAATGAGGTGTAATTAATTGAGAATCAGCAAACTTTATATTCAGGATCAATATTAGCAATAGGACACCTAAACCACAATATTCTAAGTGTTAATATGTGTCAAAATGCTTTCTAAATACCTTATATAATCCTGATAAATCTTAATCAGTCTTTTAATCTCCAACACAATAATACATGCACATGTACTTCTTCAGAAGCTATGGGTGATGCAGGCCCCTGGGAGTCTGCCCCCAGGATAGAGCCCCATCCTACTTGTGCCTCCCCCCTGGGGAGATGTGAGTGCCCTGGCTGCTCCCATATTCTCAGAAGGGAGATACCCTAAACCCCTAGGGTGCAAGTCACCAAGTGCCCTCTTGGTGGCTGTGAGTGACTTGGAGGCTGTTAATGGGGGCACAGGCAGAGCCTCTTGTGTCATGGTGCCACATCTGAAAGAGTGAAACCAGTGCCACTGGTCCCATCTATACCTATCACTGTTTCTCACTGGTATATCTGCTTAGATTACCTTCCCCCCCCACCCGATCTCTTAATTTCCCAGCTGCTGGGATAGGTTGTATTCCTATTTACCAAGATCAGTTTTGGAATTGCCCACTCAGATGACTCAGATGATTTGGGCATCCCACTCACACACACACTCTTACAGGCTTGTTTCTGTCTTGCTAGCTGCTGTGATTCGGAACACTTTATCAAGGCTGGGCCAACCACGTACTGGTAGTTATTAGTCATCAAAACATACCAAGAAGATCAAAAGTGGCAACAGGACAGAGCTGTTATGCATCTTTAATTTCTATGTTTCTGTCATATTTGCACAAATAAACTCCATGTCTGCAGTTACAGAAAAGAAGTAGTGAGTCTTGTTACCAAAACGTAGCATCTATTTCCTTCTCTCTTGATATGGCTCAGGGTTCCTGAACAAGAATCCGTAGTGATGGCTGACCTTAATATTCTGAAAGCAAGTGAACAGCAAGATTAAGGTTTTTTTGATGGATGGTTTTCTGTCATTTTATAAATATTTTAACAGTTCTGAGGGAGAATTGCAATATCATTTTTTGAACAGAAAGGAGTATGACTGCTCGAATTCAGAAAATATTTACAGCTGTACTGAAATCCTAACAGTGAAGAGAAGTCTGCTAAATACAAGTCACAACTTTGAAATTGCAGAATAAATGATGCAGTTATGATGCCACTACAGAGAAAGGAAAAGCATAACAACTTTAGTTATCATCAAAGTGGAATTGACAATTCCTTCCCTTTGTATAAAATCTAGTGGAGAATCAGTAAACACATTGATGCTCTACATTTTGTTAACAGCTGTATATATTTGCTCTGCTTCTGCAAAATCCTTAAACCACTCAATTTAAAGGTAGCTTGATGCATGTGAACACCTGTATAAAGGAAGAAATCCATTAAAAGCAAATCATTATTTTTCAGGATGGTTTGGTTTTAATGACAAAAAGCAATTTTTGCTTCACTGCACAGAATGTCTAAGTTCTTGCCCTCTTAACCCAGAAACCATTGGACTTTGAAAGTAACAATGGAAGAATATGTCAGCCTAAACAAACCTTGTGACACTGTTGATTCACTTCTTGCTTGATAAACTGAATAATCACAATTACATATGTGCATGAGAATAGAAAATACCTATACCTTTTAGTATATGCATGGTTAAGCAAAGTTGCCTTATAAATTTAAACTGTAGTTTAATTGCATAGTTAGTAAAAAACCTAATACATTTTACAATTCAAATAATCAAATTAATAAAGAGTTACTACTGGATAATTCTGCATTTACACTATTTTATAGCTTGAAACATGCTGTATTTTCTCTAATTCTAGGATCTTTTTTCCTGAAGTTTATATTAATTTCATTATTTTAATTTAATGAATTCCCACAAAACAAATAAACAAGCAAACAAACAGAAAACTTGCCTTATAGTTCCAGAAGTCATATTCTTAAAAAAATTTTAAAGCCTTTAATTTTAAATGTAGTATGTAGATTTCTGCTATTATATTTGAAATCATGTTTCCAGTTCCCTTATGTCTTGTGAACCTGTTAATTTTTTTTCTCACAAAATCTAAAGTGATAGTAATATGTTTATGAATTTTAAACCTACTCAACATATTCAAACCATTGTATATATTTTGTACTTAACATTTTTTTTTTGTTCGGCTGGTAAATGTCAGAGCAAATTGCAGAGAAAGATGGTAGATGGTAGATGGATCCAAGTACCTAACCCATGGAATTTCTAACAGCAGAAATTTCATAGATTACTGATGATTGCCAAGTGCCTCTCCAGTATTTCTGCCAAGCAATAAGAGAAACATAAGAAAGCATGCACAGTGCTGTTCTGCTATATCAACTCTTCAATAATAGCCAGGGTGTGTGTGGGGAGCCTCCTTGTCATGCCTCTAATGAATGCATCAAGCATTGGGGGAAGTTAAATACTGTAACTTTCCTTTCTGTTTTGCTTAAAATTCGCATCCCTTGGACTTGCTTCTAATTTTCCAGGTATCTGCTGGCAGTCAATGCAGCTCTGTATAGAGTAGAGTATATGCCTACCTGCAGATGAGGACCAAAATCCCAGGACCTATGGCAAAGTGACACTATGAGAAGCATTTGAGCATGGCCTACATGTAGAAGATAATAACAGTTCCAGATTAATTGACGGGTGCTAAACTGGCTAGAAGACATACAAGGACAGACATAAAAGAATTATGAAGAATGCAGTTTAGCATCAGATTGGAAAATTTTTAAAACTCTGAGATCAAAGTGGAAGAGACTCATGAGAAAAAAAACAGTCTGACTGTGGGCTGTCAGTGTGGTTCAGGAAAGGATCAAGATCATGCATGACTAGTTTGCTGAAATCCTTTGAAATTATTGCCACCACGTTAGACAAGGTGACACAGTGGGAGCTCTCATTCAGGGCTTCTCAGTAAAAGCTCTGCAACCACTTCAGGGGAGTCTTGCTAAACAGGTATTTGTTTTAAAATTGAAGACAGATATATAAACAAGGCCAGAGGAGACGTTGAACACTAGGAAAAGAAAATGCTTGTAGCTACTGTGTTAGTAGCTCACACTCTGTTTTGTCCTGAGATTTACCAGACAACTTTTGCTGCCAGTGATTAAGTCTGTAGTCTGAACTGGCTGTTCCCTGAGTGGACGATAAGCAGCCTGGCACCACGCACTACCTCAGAGCAGCAAAGACACCAGGGAACAAAGTGCTGCTGGCTTTTTTACCATCTGAAGGGTGACTTACTGCAGATTTACCTCTGCAGACTGAGGATAAGTTGTTTTAGAGGGAACACTTCTCTCTGCACTGCATATGAAGGGCATGGTGCAGGTAGTGCGAGTTTTGGGCAGCCTTTTTAAGGAGACTGGAGACTGGTGGCAGACACAGCCAGTTCCAGATGGTACCAGCCCACTCATGGCAGGGCACAGCTGGACCCCTCTGCCTGGTGGGAGGTGCATCTGGATCAAAATATTTAAGAAAGAACAGTAAAACACTGAGAGAAGAAGATCAGTGACATGAGAACATATGAGGCTCTTCATGGCAGAGCTGACAATTCCTACAGAGGGTCTGTAAACCATGGAGGACTTGCACCAGAGAGGAGGAAACAAGCATTAAGGAAGGAGCAGAAGCAAAGCAAAGAACAAGGAACATCAGGAGATGGTTCTATACCCTGACCCCAATCCCCTGCTCCATGTGTCACTTCACCAAAGAGACAGAGCAAAATCTGTAGCAACAACCAGGTGAGGAGAGGCCTGCAGTGAAGGTGATCTGGGGAAAGGTGGAGAAAAGATGTTTTCTTAAAGGGCTAAATATTTCTCTTCTTAGTTTCCTATACCTAAATCTGTAATTAAATGCTTTAAATTTAATTAAATTCCCCAGAGTTGAGTCTGCTTTGCTTGTGACAGTAATTGATGCATGATTTCCCTGTTTTATTTTGCTCCATGGGTTTTCTCATTCTTCCTGTTCTTCCCTGTCCTGCTTGTGGTGGAGCAGCGGTGGCAGCAGCCCCAATGACTGCCAGACAGGGCAACACACCAGTGACTCAGCCTCAGATAACTAGAACTTTAGTTATCTAGTCACCTAGGCTGCTTCCATAAGAACAGCTGCTCATGGAGAGAGATTCATCTCATTTAAGACAATGATCAGGGAAATGCCTACAAATTTTAAGAAGGCTCTAATTTATAGTTCTTTCCTTTCCAAGACAGTGGCTTGATACGGTATGAAACCTGTGAAAGCACAGGTTTAATAATCTGCTGCCCAATAATGAGAACTATTGTAGCAGGGAGACCAGTCCCTGAAAATATTATCTATTTATTTTAATATTTAATAATTCAAGCTTAGCCCTGAAATATGTCCAAGCCTGTGGCAGTCTGAAGTAAGCAGAAAAACAAACCTAGAGGCGCATGTTAAAATTAAATGCATTGGTACAATCTTCTTACCGAAGTATGCATGGATTTGTAGATTATCCTCTTCAATGGGCATGAATCCCATTTTAGATACCTGCATACTTTATACATGAGGACACAGAACTCCATCTCACAGCAAGAGTGCATGTCCTTGCTTATGGAAATTGAAGCATTGGGGGTAATCTTAGGAAACAGAACTCTTAAACTCTGTATTTCGTCGTCAGTGTCTTCAAGTAAGCCACTATCTAAATTTGCATTATATTGGATGTAATCAATGGAGTCTCTAGAGAAAATCAGCTGAACAATAAACACACATCTACTGAGGGTGAAGTGAGTAGTTTTCCATACTCTTTATTTTATTGACCAGATACTTATTGATTATAAGAGAGATTAAGCTTGATTCAGGTGTTCAAACATAGGTAGCACACGCCATTTAAGCTATCCTGAGATGCTCACTTCTCCACAGAGGTGGTAGACAGTATTTTTGGGACTCACACCCATGTCTGTGCTCTTTCAGAGCAGCAACTAAACACCAGCAGTGACAGGAAGCTATCATACTATACTAAATTACAGTAGATAGATATGTTTGGGGGTCTTAACTGAACTTTGACTGACAAGAATGAAAGAATTTTATCTTACTGGATCCTATGTTGCAAACTATCTCAAAATCAAATGGATGTGGGGGAAAAGCCTGCATAATCATGCAATCTGTAGAAACCTGATTTGCCAGCTGAGTGATTTGGGAGGTGAATTTCCAATTGAGTCTGTCCTGGCAAATCTGTGTTAGGTCATAAGAATATATTCAGAAATATGGAGTTACTTGCTTTCGAAAATTTGGCCAGTATCTTTTAGATGATTTAAGAATTTATTTATTGTTCAGCTATTTTTAATTTAACTGCTATATTTTCTCAGCTATTTTTTATTTTTATTTTAACCTTGAATATGTGCAATGAAAAGTAAGAAGCAGGTATATAGCATATTAAGCAAAGGCTGAAAATGTTTGTACTGCATTTTGAGGGAGAGCTGAAAGGGAGATAACAACTGAATATTCCATCAATATTTGAAAAGCTATTGTGCTGTGCATACAGTTTCCAAGATAGCAACGAGATAAATATGCAAGAAAAGCTGTTTGCACTTGTGATATGAAGCAGTGTTACTATAGATCCCAACCTGAGAACATCTGAAGAGCAGCCCTAGGGAAATGCTGCAGGCAGCTAGCTGATGTATGACTCAAAATTCAAGGACTTTCAGGACATTTTCTTAAATGAAAAAGAGACTCAAAATTGCAAATTTACTTCTTTGAAGCACTTCTGTTTCATCTGTGGTGATTACCAGGATGTTTTGCTTTGCCTAAAGATTTCTCTGAACTTAAAATAGCACAGACTAAATTCTTCCTCTCCTGTTTAGACTTGAAGTTCTTAGATGTCCTTACAGTAAACAGACAACTATTTGGGAGGATATGAAAAAATAAATCCTTTTTTCATAAATTAGTTTAAAAGGCTATGCTGGTTCAAAATTTAAAATAATTATTATTTTTTTTCTGGTGGTAATTTGTCTACAATAAATGAAAGAAAGTGTTATTGGAATTTTTTCAACTATATTTTTGAGTCACTGTAAGTAGGTCTTTTGAAACAGCTTAGATTGCTCACTGTGCAACAAGGAAAACAAAATTCATAGCACAGACAAGTGTGAATCTGGGTCATGTTTGTTCAGCTATGCCTCTCATGTCTCAAGTCAAAACTCTATTTCCATACTGAATATAAAGAAGGTAGTTGTTATCTTGAGATTGTTCTTCTCTTAGTCTTTAATACAGACTGAATGGCCAGATTCATTCTCACTACTAAAATCCCATCACATAATTTACACTAGCAGGCTCTTGCTCTAAAATTGTAGAAGGGACCAGGATGCAGAGACATAACACCAAAGATTAAGCTATGAAGCTCAAGAAATGTGGAATCCCTGTTTGCATAGCTTTTTTTGTCCTTAGAATTACTTTCTTTTGGATGGGCTGTGTAGGATATCTGGTAAGTCTGTCCACCTCCTCTGCTTGTAAAAATATTTTTCCTTCTTGATCTCTCCTTGTCAGCTGTCAGAACATGAGCTTTTAGTTGATTCTTTTCCCTTGTCTTACCTGCTAATAGGCATTTTTTCTGACTTACCTCAATAGCAGTCATCCTCACAAAGAAACAATGGAAAAAAATATTTCCTTGTTTCTTACAGTTATAACTGTTCATTTGCAGTAACAGGCAGACCAATGGAAACAAGACAGAAGACCTCAGCTCATTTCAGTAAATATTTCTTTTGAAAATATTTGTTATCTTAGTTCAGGAAATTTTTGTATTTCTTTTCACCATTTTACTATCTTTAAAGATTTCTGATTCTTTTCTTTATATCTTGATTGAACTGACATTTAAAAAATCCTGGTTTTAAACACAGTAATTTACATAAGTAAATACAAAATTTATGAATTCTAATGACAGTTTGTTGTGTTCTTTGAATAAGTTTACTAAATGCATTTAAAATGTTCAGAATTCAGGAAAAAAGCCCATTATCCTGTTATTATGTGAGCAATCCAATATTAATCCATATTTTACCACTTTTAAGCATATGCACTTACCCAGACATAAAATATTCAATATTCTGATAAGTTGGTACTTGCTGTAAAAAATATAGTGGGTTTAACATCTTGTCCTAGATTTTAAGAAATGGGCTTTTTGTGTATTCAACTTTGCATATACAAATAATTGAGCTGAATTTCTGCATGCATAATTCATAACAGGTGCAAATACTCTTTAGGTGATTAGATAAGAGCTAATATTTGTGCTCACAATCACTTTAGGCACATGAATTCAGGTCAGTGGTTTGTGAGCACAAAATTACTCAAACTGCGAAGGCAGGTAGACACATGTAAATCAGACCTTGATTTTGCTGACTGATAGAGGGTAGACTTGTTCCTGCAAGGAACAAAGCTTGAAATAAATTTTGAGAATGTATTGTTTGTCTTTTGATCATAAGAAGAGCAGAGTGATCAGCACTTTGCAGAACTATGATATCCCCAAAACAGCCTTTATGAGTGAAGAGACTCACTTTTAGGCTACAATTCAGAAAGTATATGTTTAACTTAAAGGGCAAGTGGAGTGTCAAAGCACATGTTTATGTGCTTTAAATTAACTACATATTTAAGTAATTTGGTAAATAATGAAAACTTTAAGGGGTTTGTAAAGGGGGAACAAGCAGTTAACATAAAAAAGGCACAGGACATTCAGGAGAAGTAAAAGAAATTAACCATCACACACTTGCTAGAGAGCATTAAAGCTTTGCATGGATGCTTTAATTCAAATGTAAAGTGGTATTGGGTAACTGTATCTTAATCCCTCTTTAGCTAGTAAAGAAAGGTTATTTTACTTCTGCTTGAAGGAAGTCACAGAAGGTTTTAATGTGCTTTAATTTTGTTTTATCTTTTCTGAGTAAAAGCAATAGGATATATTTAGGATGAAATGGCTATTTGTAAGTAAATGGCAGTTCACTGACTGCAAAATATTTCTTATAAAACCTCTCAGGCTCTGTCTGACAGGAGCCTCAGCAGAACACACCAGCCCTATCATGCAGAGGTGCTGAACTGAGGGCTGAAGGTTCCAGGATTTGCAGTTCAAAATGAAGATCAGCTCCCAAGCTCTGCAAAAATGAGAAGCAGAAACCGTGGTTGAAGTCAGCATTGCTAGAGTTTTATAAACCCTGCTGCAGAGCTCCAACTGAGCTGCACTCCCAGAGCATTTATTTAGATAATAACCAAAATAAAGTAAAAATGAAACTCTCCCTGTAACCTGTTCTGTTCCTCGCTATTCTTGCAGGCTTATTTTAAAAGACCTTCTAGAGAAGGGCTATTTGCTCAGAAAAGCAAAACCTGGAGACTAGAAGAAATAAAATAATTTTTGAGTTTGTTTGTCTGTTTCTTTTCTGGACTGAGTTCTATATATCTTAGTTATATCTATAATAACCAATTGCATATAATTATATATGCATAAAAATATATAATACTCCATTGTATATACACATTAGTTGTATCTATAATGAAAGCAAGATTAATACAAGGACTGATGACAGGAAAAATTTTAAGTGTGATCAGCATAGCATAAATTTCTATTCACCAACTGGCCACAGAACATGAAGGGAAAATTCCTTAATGAATAATAACCCTTAATTATGCACAGTATACCATAAAACCAAACTGGGATACAATGTGTGGATCAAGATCTTAATTAAAATGAGTTTAAAATATTGTATATAATTATTTTGGAAAGATGCTTAATTAGAAGACAGTGGCAATGTCCCTCATAATAATGCTATGTTCTTGCACATGAACCCAGTGTTTTCTAGAGAATGTAAATGAAGGTTCTACAAGTGGGAGAGGACTGACATCTGTGCTCTGACCCTACACAGATGTCAGGTACCCAGTGTGCTTCTTTGGACCAGAGCACAGACTTCATAGCCCTGTAGGATTGTATTCCTTCTTAACAGGAACCTGGTCAGAGATACCTAATGTTAGTATGTGATTAGGCAATATAATTGGGTTTACATTCAGGCTACTAGGCTGGATTCTTCATAATTAGTGAGCACATAATAGTTTATCTGGTACTGCTAACTTTTTTTATTTTTTTTTCCTGGTGTTATTCTCAGGCAGGAATCTAAGAAAGGAAGGAATCTACTACTCATGCAAATAAAAAAGTAAAACTCATTTTACCAAACTGCACAGAACTCCATCCTGAACGTCAGTGATTATGAAAGAATATAGAAAAGAATGAAAAAATAAAAATAAATTAAAACTATGAAAGAATATAGACAGGCCTGCCAGGAGGCAGAGAAATAAGAAAAGCTCTGAACCACTTACCGTGAGTTGTACCAACACTTGTCCCTCCCTGATTAACCTCAGAAAATCTTGGCTTCTGTCCAAAGATGAAGTAATCACAGAACTTTAAAATATAGGAAGGAAGCAAATCCTTTCATTTTTAATACAGACCAGCTAGACAGTCTCAGTGTTACAATATTGTGTTCAACATACTAAACTACATTTTTTTCTTCAGTGGAGATCTGTGGAGGTCGTTTGTTCTAATTAATATCTTTTCATCTACTTATATATCATGACAGGCTGCAAGAAACCCTCTTGCAATGAAACTGGAGCCATTTTCTTTCTAAAACATCTAGTTGTGAAACAACTTTTAGCTGTCTCTAAAAACTGTATATTTGAAGATGTTCTATCTTGGGAACACTGATGATTACAGATGAGATATCCTACCTCAAAGAGATGAACTGGACTGCTTTAATAAATTTAAATTATGCTTTGTAAACCGCATAAAATAGAAATGAACAATGTGATTTTTGTATAGCTCTATAAGGCAATGAGTTCCTACAAGTTCTGTATGAGTGCCTTGATTTTATCAAGATGAAGATTAAAATGTAATCTCATCTCAAAATATCCTTTTAGGGCATCCTTACACACAGCTTGAGTTGAACAAAGCAAATTTGAATTACTTAATTCAGCTGCTGAGGAGCTCACCACAACAGAGGAAAATTCTCAGCTGGTTCATATAGAGAAGACTTGCCACACAAAAGCCACACAAAAATTCAAAGACAGAGGAAGGTCAAAAGAAAGAAAATTGAAATCAACACTTTGTGGTAACCCTGGTATAGTAAGTATTCACTGCTTTCAAAAATTAATTAAGGGAGTCCTGGAACTTTTGGGTTTAATTCCTCTGGAATGCAGTGGAGAGATCTTGTACATGAAGGACGAAAGCTTCCCTCAAACCACAAATCATACAATGTGATTAATGAAATATATGTAAGTTACAAAAGTTAATTTGATGGGTCTTAATAATGAAATAGATGATGAAGAATCCACGATTACTGCTGAGGTTTTTTAACGGTCTTTTGTCATTCTGAACTTTATTATACTTCACTGTAGTCATTTAACTTATATATTATTACTACCCGTGGTAGGGAAACATAACATCTATTCATCTATAAAGACTGTAGCAAAAGGTGAAAAAAAAAAAAAAAATCAATTCCTAATGGACACTGACAGATAATACAAACTACAGAGGAAAAGATATTTGGTCCAAACCATCATCATTGAAGAATATACTTTTTATAATATTACAGTATTTATTATGTGCCTATGCAAAGAAAACTCAATGAGATGAATATATTTTCCCTTGAAAATACATTTTCCCTTCAAAGATTTGCTTCTGTTGTATCTGGACTTTCTAATGACAAAAAATGATTGATTGCTACCAAAACATGAATTTCATCTTAGTGTAATTTCCTATGTACCTTAGATACATCTAGAATTCTTGGTTGTGTATGTAATGTGAAGGAAATAAAGTTCAGAGGAGTTGGAAGGAGCATCTTTTAGTCTCTGTTTCAGAATTCTTGAGCCACCATGTATTTTGTCTTCTCAAACAACTGGCAATTTATTTTTTTTTTTGCCTTCAGAATGGCAAAGGCTTGGGTTTTGAAGCTGCTGACCTGACACTTTACAAGTATGAGTTCCTCTATTTGCTTTTTTTTCTGTGAGCTGCCTGAATAATTTGGAACCAGTCACTTCAGGTTTTTTGTACCTTAGTCTCCCTACTTTTCTTTGAATGGATTTGATATTGACCTAGTTTTATATAAAGTCCTATTTCTTTTTTGCTGTATTCACCAATTGAATTTTCTATTATCACCAAAGCAGTAAGAAAATCTATGGGTGAAGTTAGACACTTATTTTTCCTTACTTGTGTTGCCTTCTGCTGAATTCAGTGGTAAAACACCAACTGACAAATAAGTGCAGAACATTTTAGCCAGCATGTGGTGTGTCAGATGCTGAAATGTGATGCTATGTGGCAGTATTTTATCACTAAACAGCATTATCACACAGCATACACAGATGCCTGAATTAAAGTGGGCCCAGAGAGCCTAACAAGAGCAATACATTTAACTTGATTTGTACAGCTCATTAGAAAGGCAAATAATTTTAATCATGAATATTTCTATTGTCTTTTTTAGGCAAAATATTGCATTTTCATTTATTTATTCAGCTTTGATTTTATTGAAAACACTAGAAATTTTATAATCCTGATGGATTTTTAATTAATCTCAAAATCACTTATATGTTGGAAATTAAAGTCTTGTTTCAACAGCTCTTAATTTTATGACTGATATCTGTAAAAGGAAGCCTATTAATACCAATGTTGTTATTCCACGTATTCAATCTCCTGATGACATTATTAAAGCGTCTAAAACAAGTAAAAATGAATACCCACTCTTTTCTGTCAAGGTTAGGTATTTCAATAGCAAGTCCTTTAGGGTTTAATCACCTTGTTTTCATGTTTAAATAAATTTCAAAATCTGTCCTTGTCTGCAGCAATAAGACTTACAACAGTAGAATTCAGTATCACAGCCCTGATATTTTCTGACTCTCACATAAATACATGATCCTTTTTTTTTACATAGCTGTTTTCAGAAACGAAGATGTTATTTTATTTGTGTGTATGGATTAGCTTTGGAATTCAGTCTGATGACCCTTTACAAAAGCCTAGAGAATGCTCTTGCCTGCACTTTCCTCTGCAAGGATGTCAGAGTGTGAATTAAATGTTCCGATTTTTTTAATAGCTGTAAAAGGCTGAATGGAAGTAGACTTTGTACTGGTTTTATGACTAATGTGGGAAACTAGCCAAAGAGAGTTCTGAAAGGTTAGAATGACTTTGATAGTGTTGGTGCCTAATCATTGCATAGAATATTAATTTGACAGACAGGTGCTTTGTAAAGTCCTATTTTAAATTAGGTGGTGACTTACCAGAAGGAAAAGATATTTCACAGTCTGAGTCTAAATAATTTCACCATTTATAATTCCTTGCCATTGGTCTCCAAAGGCAATGATTACATTTCATTGTAATATTTTGCATGCAGCAACTTTATAGCGATTTTACGATATATGTTACCAGTGTGCATAAACATTAGACTGTGACTGAACTAATTTTGATTTAATTTGACATGTCAGGAGCCTTGACTCAACATGTGTTACTCCATAATCATTTAACCAGTGTCAGTAGAATCCAAAAGCCAATTTTATACCTGCACTAAAACCTTGACTATGAAACAGAACTCAGACACTGACACAATTATTTCATTCTAGTTTTAGTGACAAATTAAAACTGACAAAGAGGAAAGAAAATTAACAAACTTTGAAAGGGAAGCATGTACAGTCTAATGGATTAATCTCTAAATTAATCTGCCATCTTTCTGTTTCTCTAATAATCCCAGAAAAAAGAACTAATGAAGTACAGTGAACACAGATTTCCACAGGTCTCAAGCCCAATGGCTTTTTATTTAAGAATCTACCAGTTTTTCCAGTATTAGTTCATTAGCTCATTTGTAACTCAGTTTAGCCACAAGTATTTACTTCTTGTGAAATACAGTCTACAAAGACTCATACCAGTCACAGGTTTTTAAAGGTTAATTATTTGAGGAATTACGGATCTTATTAAATAAAGTCATCAATCTTTATCATAAGATATAGGTTTCATTTGCTGATGTGAGAAAAAATAGTTTAGATATCGATTCTGGATTTAGATTTGGTAGACTTATACAAAAAATAGGCATGGTGTGGCTGTAAGTAAAATGAATTTCATTATTTGCAAAAACATTCCTACCAATAAAATTGTGTGCTTACAATTTCACTGTACCTCCCTGCTTTTTTGGGGCAGTTTCCAGATCAAATTCTTGTCTCAGTGGTCACAGACTCAGATTTTGCTCTTATATGTTTGTCTTGTTTGCTCCTTTAATTTATATAAAGTGTTCCATACTCTAGTAAAACACTTGGTTTTGACTACCTATTCATTTTAGTATTTTGCTCCCCTGTTTGTCTTTTATCTCAGTCTTTTACTTTAATCATACTCTAGTGGTTCCTGCTTTAGAGACAATTACCTATACTTCAGAATCCTTAACATAAAGATCTAAATTTCTCTTTCTTGAGAAAATGAGCAGTGATTAGCAAGGTGAATGCCAGGGTTCCTCATTTTCTAATTTGCATCTGGAAGTGGAGTGTATCATTCCATCAAAATTCCAGTTCTCTAGACTCAAAAGCAGCATCTTGAGGTAGTGCTTGGCTGTACAGTGCTCGTGGACTCCATTTTTCCCCCCTGGCATTCTCTTAATACTGCTTTTTTAAAATTGCTTAATTACCTTCTGCAAAATATGGCATACCTCTAGATAGACACACTTATGCAGATTAGAGTTATATGATTGGCTTTTTAAAAAAATTCAGGAAAAATAACTTCAGGAGCAATGACAGAGTAATAGAGGATAAGCTCTAAAACAGAAAGGGAAACATAGGATAAAGTAAGAAGCTGTGACTTGTCCAACAATTTTCAGCTGTCTGATAGGTGTTGAATGCTGCTAAAGTTTCACAAAATGAACAGTGCAGATTTGCACATAGCTCAGTCAAATGATAATTTTGCACATAGACATAAGTGTATTTGTCAGGATGAAACTTTACATTATATTTGGATATCACAGCATTACTATATAGTGGCATTTCAGCAAGTTTATTTAATTGCCATCAATGTATCATATTTTAACTTAATTTTACTGATATTCCTGAGGTAAGATAACCTGAACTTCTCCTTATTTTCTGGTTGGCTAATTTCATTTTGAATTTTTGTTTTAAGTAGTTTATTCATTGATTAAAATACCAAACTCCCATACCACCTTATAATTCTAAAGGCAGTTGCTTGGTTAGTTTTGTAAATTTTTGTTTCCTTTTTGTTAGTTCATTTGGTTAGTTGGTTTGGGATTGCTTGCTTGTTTTGGGTTTTGCTTGATTTTGTTTGTTTGTTTTGTTCGTTGGGTTTTTGTTTGTTTTTGTTGTTTGGTTTGTTTATTTTAATTCTTGATTAACCGAAGATTTCGATACAAATTTCTTTGTCTGGTAATGGTAACAACTGATAGTTTTTCATGTAGAATGACTGTACTCTGCTTTACAGCAAGCTGCATGCTTTAATTACGTATCAGTCTGGCAACGCAAGCCATGAAAAACAAAAATAAATCACACAGCTGCTTAGGCAAGACATTGTCATTTTGATAACAAATATACATTTGTTATCATGGTACTGGAAATAAAAAAGCAATAATTACATCAAGAGTAATGAGCAGTGAAGGTTATCTGAGCTTGTTAGCACCCAGGGGGTGTGTGGCTGGATCAGAAGGAACAGAAGCACAGTAGGATCGAAGTTGTTGGTACTCTGCATTGGTCATAGCCCTGTAAGAAGGTTTGCTGATATCCCAGACTTAATGTTCCCTTTGCTGGTTCAGGTGGAACATTAGCAATATGCTTAACACACACAGACAGATCTAGATTTCTTTCAGAAAGTTGCTCCTGGAGGATGAAAATAAATTGTCTATTAGCTTCGCTATTGAAATTCTTTGCCCAGGAAATGAGACCCCTATGTTCTGCTTGGCCTAGAAATCCTAAAACCTATAACTTTTGCATCTCAGGAGAGCATCTGATTGAGATGGAAGCTAGATTCTCCTCCACAAATCAGGATCCTAAAACACAGGCATCCAATGTGTAGGAATTTCGTTTTTTTCCATATGTATTTTGCATACATATTCTGTTTCTATTTTTTTTACCTGCCTTAACAGCACAAGTGCCTATTTTTCTTCATTTTATGAGTCCTAATAAAACTTTACACA
>VWYO01025657.1:59125-88431 GCA_013400275.1 Rhadina sibilatrix
AAAAAAAAAAAAGGTCTTACAATATTAAGGCCTTAATTGTATCTTCTTTGACTCATTGTTCCTAATGTTCTTTTCAGGCATGCACAGCTTGATTCACTAAACCAGGAATTTAAGGCTATAAAAAACATGGTTCATTTTATAAGAAAAATAAGCCTAATTTTCTTGGTCTTTCTAGAGTATTATCAATGTCCCTTCTCTCTTTCAATGTCTTTCTCAGACCACAGATACAAATTTTCACAGTTTTTCAAGGGAACTGGATCTCATTTGAAAATTTGTTGCATTTAATTTTCAGTAATGTTGCTTATATATTTTTAATGATAGTTATGACACAAGTTATTCCTGCTTATCTGGTTTAAGGTGATCGCTACCATCTTATTCTGAAAACTAACCTGAAAGCCAACTTACTGCATGATCAAAGCTATCCAAAATCTGTTATACCCCAGGGAATAGTAACCCTAGAAATCCCCTCAATTCCTTCTTTCCAGTTTTCTTATACAACTGTTCCTTTTTTTTTTTTTTTTTTCATAAGTAAACTATCATCTCCATAAGATTGATATTGACATCAGGGTCAACTCTTGCCCTATACTAGTCCTGGGCAATTAGAAAATTAAAAACAAGTAAGATGAATGGTAGACATTGGAGTAAATTAGATAACTTGTGCTCTACAACCAGGTTTTGTAACCTGTTCTCATGACAAATGAAGAAACAGTAAAAAATAACATAAAAAATAAACCCAAATGTAGCAGAAGCTCTGTCCATATAAGCATTAAAACATTTTTTTGGTGAGGGTGATTAAGGAAAGGATTTTGAGAAAAATGCAGAAAAATCAATATCTTCCATTGTCCTCTCTCAGCTTCCAAGATCAGAGGTATAAAATGCACATGCCAGCAGCTTGTATTCAAAAAAGGAAGGAGTGATTTATTGTTTTCTACTGGAAGGAATCTACATATTAAATTAATTTCAGGTCTCTTTGGAAAAGAGAAGACCATTATAACAACTTAATTTGATTTCTTGAATAATATAGATCATAAAATATAATCAAATGCTTTCTCTGTCATGTCTTTTAAAATTTTTCGTCTTGATTTCAACTATAAAACATGTTCCACCGACCCTCATCTGTGTATATATATATATATGTAAGAGTGACTAATCCTTATATATTAGAATTGCCCATTTCCATTTTATGTGCTTGTTTAGGTAAATATCACACTCACACCTCATTTTATTCTTTTCTTGTAAAGTCCAGAAGTCAATTTTGGTATTCACCCCTGACTTTTCACAACTTTCATCTTCTTTATATTTCTCTCTCCAAACACACTTTCCAGAATATTACTATTTTAAAATCTTTGCTTATCATCTTGTGTTTCAGATTGCTTGCCCTATCTTCTATCTCCTTATCTTTGCTCCCTATTGGTTTTCCCAGTTTATACACTTTTCTACCTGGCTTTCTTAGTAGAAACACTGTGAACATAGCCAGGTGAGATGGGTTGTTGTTTCAGTTTCTAATGGAACAGTAGCTTGCAGCAGCTATCAAAGGGAAAATTTGTTCAGGTTTTGACATTCTAAACTAAAGAAAGCTCAGAATGTTTGGAAACATACAGGTCAAAGTTGTTCATTGTCTTGGTTTTGAAAGACAAGTATCTGCCAGGGAAAGCTGGAGTTTCCCTTGGAATGGCGCATGTAAACCCCTCATTCCCTCCAAATTATAATTTTGCAATTAAGCGCTTTCAGGCAAAGATTTGGGAATGGGAATAACAGTTCTTTACTGGGAATATTAACAACACAAATGTAGCAGTAAAACAAACAAGTAAACAAACAAACAACAATCTTAGAAACCTTGACAGAGTCAGAGCTACAACCTGACACCCTGTTGGTCAGGGTGTTGGAAGCAGTCCCAAAGTGAGTCCTCCTGGAGTAGCAGATACGGTTCTGTTGGAGCAGAGATGATCCTGAGAGAAAAAGGGTCCAGTGATGGTGAGAAGGGTCCAGTCTTCCTCCGGTAATCCAGTGGAAACAGATGTGTTCCTACATCTCAGTTTTTTTTCTGGGTAGGAATGGTTGGCTCCCCCCATTGAGTGGAGCATCTCACAATGGGATGATGGAATGTGTTGTGTCCTTAGTGAGCCTTAATGGCCCATTAGCAGAAGATATCCTCCGGAGGGAGGATGGGTGGTGAAAGAGATAAGAAACACTGCCCCGCCTGGTTTGAACAGCTGGCCCATTATCAAAAGGCNTAACAGAACACTCTGCCTCCTTAAAACCTAGGGCAGACTGCATCTGTGGCTCAGAGGTACAGGAACAGAAAAGATTAATGACAGGGAGCACTGAGCACCTTTCTTTAAATTTTTTTTCTGCAGCTTCAGTAGAAATCAGTGTTCATTCCTAATTCTATGTATGCCAAGTGCAATGAGTTTTTCACCAAACTGATGTTTACTTTGGTTGTGAACAGATAACAGAAATAATAAAAAGATACAAGTTAGTCAGACAGGACACTTGTATGATATTTTCTCTAAGTTAAAGAAAATTATCTGCAGTATTGTTGTGTTATAAAATAAGAATATTGTTACACTATGTAATGGAGCTTTCTTCTAGAAATATCTGAGTTTTTTTCTGAATGAAAAGGTAGGCAGAACACTATTTCCAGTTCATGAAGAGGTACCTCCTGTTCAGCCAGCTGCTACTTGTGGATCCTATTCTGAGGTTGCTCAGCCTCACCTACTGCCATGGTTTAGCCCCAGGCAGCAGCCAAGCCCCACACAGCTGCCTGCTCACTTCCCCGCCAGGGCAATCAAGGAGGAAAAGCTAGAGAAGTAAAAGTGAGAAGTGTAAGAGCCAATAAACTTGTGGGTTGAGATAATGACAGTTTAATAGGGAAAGCAAAAGCCACACACTCAAAGAAAGCAAAACAGGGATTTACACTGCTATTCAGAGGCAGGCAGATGTTCAGCCATCTCCAGGAGAGCAGAGCCCTATCCAATATTACTTCAGAAGACAAATTTCATCACTCCAAACATCCTCCTTCCAGCTTCTTCTTCTCATTTTTATATAATGAGCATGATGGCATATGGTCTGGAGTATCCCTTTTGTCAGTTTGAACCACCAATCCTGTCTGTGTCTCTTCCTGACCTCCTAAGCACTCTCAGTTCCCTCACCAGCATGGCAGTATGAAAAGCAGAAAAGGTCTTGGCTCTCTGCAAGCCCAGCTCAGAAACAACAAAAAATCTCTATATTAACAACCCTGTGTTCAGCACAGATCCAAAACACAGCCCCATACCAGCCACTGTCAAGAAAATTAACCCCACCTGAAACCAGTACACCGCCCATTAAAAAAAAAAAAAAAGAATTTAAATGCTTAGCACAGGCCTCTGACTTAAGCTCACTGCCAAGAATTAGCTATTATGGTGTACAGCATTTCAGTTTTGAAGTACCTTTGTGACCTTTGTTTATTGTATTTTCCTGTGAGGCTGTGTAAGAGCAGCAACACCAGCAAGCAGATATTCACCATTCCGGCTCCAGTTTTGAATTTGTCAGATCCCAAGAGTAGAACAGCTGAAACAGTTGATCAACATATTTGGCATTATGAATAGCTATGCTTAATGAAAACATGACATCTGCAATGAAAATCCACAGAAGCTGAAAACACAAACCTGTGCTTGTCAAAAGAAATTCTTACATGAGCTAGGTCACTTAAAGCTACCCAGGTTTTGGTCAACGCAGCTTCTCTGAAGCTATCAGAAGATCAAGTCTAACTGAACAGTGGCAACACCCACCTGAGCATATGTTGGTTACCAACTTCCACCAGAATGGGAAGTGTGCCTCAACCTGTCTTTTGATTTGGCCTGTTTTCAAAAGGTTAATGTAAGTTTGCTTATAAGACTTTCAAGAGTCACTTTCTTATAAAAGACAGAAAGAAGTCTTTTGTGGATAGTTCTAATTTGTAAAGATTGAAATTATGAAGATTCATGGAAAGTGCATTAAGTTTAATTTATTTTCACCATTTGAAAATTTTATTTCTTAATCTGAATTTTAGACATGACTTTCTGTTATTATAACCTGTGGCCATTACTTCCTATTCTGTCTAACATGAAAAGGAACTAAACTCCTAATGCTTGTAATGTGCTTGTTGACTGCAATACTTTTAATCTTTTACTTTCATCTCTACCCTTTCTACTTTTTTAGGAGATTTTTTTTTAGGTGCTTGCAGATCTTGTTCTCCAAACCTCTGACCATTAATATCACTAGTTCATAAACTCTTCCTAAATGGTGAATTTTATTTTATAATTTTCCCATTTGAGAAGTATTTTTGCTTTATTAAACTTCATAAGTTTATATGATTGTCTACAACCTCTTAGGCACAAGTCACATGGATGATGTTCAGAATATGATTTCTTTAATGTTTGTTCTTGAGCACCTTTGTCTTCTCTTATCACTGAACCGGTGAAACCCAAGTCATATCTTCCAGCTAATGTCAACCTAGGCTGCAATCATCAATCCTATTTTTCCATGTGAGATTATTTTTTTAATTGCTTTATAATCACATAATGAATCTAAAATAATGTAAAATAGAGGGAATAAATCAGCAATATTCCTCCTTCGTATTTTAGTTTGGGGAATTTCTAATTTAAGCGGAAGAGGAACAAGTAAGAGAATTTATGCTAATATATAATCACTTTTCTTAAAGAAATTCTGAGAGCTCATGGTATAACACAATTCGATAAGGAATACTACGTTTTACATCAATGCAGTGAAACTGTCACAGACAAAATAAAAGACATGACATCACTGGTCTGACTGCATATCTTAATATATGCCAACAGCTTCTCCCAGTACCAGCTGTGCTCCACAGAGATCATTGAACCATCTGTGACCACAATAGCTATGTCAGTGAAAGTCTTCAAACTAACATAAACTTTTCAGGAATACGCTCTACTTCCAAAATAGTTACAACTACATGTTGAACTCTCTCCTCCACCAATACATCTTTTTGGCTTTTTCCTGCCATAACTGGTCTACACAAAGCATCTCTGACAACAGTTGCAACCAGATTTGAGGTTTTAAAAGGTTCACAGGGATTTTTCTGGCCTTCTGAGTTGATCTTTAATGCATTTTGAGGAAGCATTAACACTCTCATTCTTTTTTATCCTATGAATGAGATGATTTGTGCCTTGTTGATTGAAAATTAGGCACAACTACCATAGCTATCATAAGAAATGTAAAATTAGTTGTTTGATATATCTTATGGGTAGGGATATAAAGGCAAAAAAGTTAATAAATTTTCCCTGATTCACATTTTTATTTAATGTTCAGGACATAATAACAGAGAAGTTTGACTTTAGTATTTACTCTAATAACCTGCTTTTAATAGACTTTAACCTGCTTTTAAAGACTGAATTCTTGAAAGAAAAAAGGCTTAATATTCCAGGAGTCTCTAGCAGTTCTCCTGGTCTGACTTTGCCTACAATTATATGACTTATTTTCAGTAAAGCTTCAAATTTAGTATCTTTTAAAGTTTCTGAAACTGACTTTCTAGTATCACTAACAATTAATGTGATTTTAACATTTCTAAAGTATATAAGTAACATAAGAGTTCCATTGATTTAGATGCTTAAGTCTCTTTATGATCTGAGTATCAGAGTAAAACCTAACAAAAATATTTTTTCAAAGGTTCGGATAGGTACTAAGGGGTATTACAAACAAAATATATTACCGCTTGGCACCTCCTTAAGTAATTTTGAAAATCCTCCCAGTAGTTAATGAATCTTTAGATGATTAAATAAAGTTGTAACTGGGGTTTTGTGATGGGTTTAGGAGCAGTGTTATTTTTGGTGTTTGGGACTTTATCATAAATATCATAATTTTAAAAATACATCAGGAATGAGGCTTTCTTTTTATAATCTTATTGTGCATTAGCTATGTCTGATGGACAAATGTAGAAAGATAGACATTTATTGATTTAGATTTTCCATTATTATCAACTAGAAATTATTGATACTGCAACTTCATTAGTTAATTAAATAGTTGACTAAGTCAGTGTGACATATTACGTATTTTTACTGTTCCAAGTGGCTGGTAGAGACCAGCCCCAGCTATTTCTAAATATAATAAAATGCATTTCAGAATTGAATGTGAAAAAAATAGGATAAAGCTCATTTTTGAAATTATAGTCTCCTATATAAATGTATGGGAAGCACTTTATGACATTAAGTGCTGTGTAATTTTTTCTTCCTTAACTCTGATAATGCTGTATTTTTTTAAAGTCACATCACTGAGCTGCCTGAGTCTCCTTTGACACACATCTTTTTATGGCTAACTGTTCCAATTGTTTTGTTACCCATTTTAACAATATCAGAAGAAATGTAAGAACTGACAAGTCACTTTTTTCTAGGACACAGAGGTCATCAAATGTCTAACAATCACTCTGTCTTTGTCAATGAACACATAGCAAGGAAATATTTGAGGCAGAGCTTCTGTCACAGATTGAGTTCATATATTTTCAAAGCAGAAGTCTTTAAAGGAATAATGGACAGTCTTAATGGGGTTTGGGGCCTCATCATTTTTAACAGTGCTCTGCAGTTTTCCAGACACCTGAATTACATTTTTCATCTGTGATGTACTAAATTCTCATAGTAAGGTAGAAGTTAACATAAGAACTTCAGAAAGACATTTAATTTCACTTTATGTCAAGGTATTTCTGTCTTGAAAAAATCCATTTTTCTTTTCCTTTTCATTTTTAAAATACATTTTTCTCTTTCTCAAAAGTATCTGAGATAGATTTTAATGGGTAGTATCGGTAGTAGTTAAAACTTTTATCTGCAAAATGGGGAGTTTATCAATTATACTATTTTTGAAAAACAAGTAATGTCTCTACTAAAAATAACTGTTATTATTATTAAAAACAAATCAAAAAATCAAGACTGAAAAGACTTAGGGTTTATATATTTCTTCGGGTTCTATTCATTAATTTAAATAGTTTTGAATTTATCCCAGGAAATAGAAAGTAAAGGGAAGTGACATTTTAAGCCATAGTGTCCAATTTATATTTTTACTCAGCAATACCTCTGTTTGCTATAAACAGTGAAAATGTCAAATGAGCCCTAGATCCTTTTGATTACCAGGTCACTGCGTACTGTGATGCTGATTTATCACTCTAGAGTGTAACAGAGTTTAGACATTACTTATATGCATAGAAAAACCTCCATTTTTTACTAACACACAGACTGAGTTACAAGAGTGTCCTACCAAGCCTTGTGCTGCCTGTATTTTTACAAGATGTGAGAGTTTTATAGAAATAAAAATTAGGAAAAAAAAAAAAAAAAAAAAAAAAAAAAAAAAAAAAAAAAAAAAAAACACAAGCAAAGNAAAAAAAAAAAAAAAGCAGCACAGTTCTAGGAAGTTAAGAACTCCAGAGAACATATTTTTGTGATTTTTATTTTGTCCAGTCTGATCTCTATCTTAAGAAATCCCCTAACAAGTGCTTTTCATAACAGTGGTGAAATGCATAAACTATCAAGGGTCAATTAGAGATATGAACTTATCTGGAAAGGAGACAGTAGTAGGGAAAGAGGTGGTTCCGATGGAGATGAATGATATTATAAAATATTCTTTTTATCTTCTGGAATTCTCACATGAGAAAGAGTTCTGATGAAAGCATAAGCATGATTTATCTGTATTTCCTTTCTTCTGACGTATTTGAGTACATGGAATATAGTCATAGAATCATAGACTATCCTGAGCTGGAAAGAAATCATAAAAAGCATTAATTCCAACTCCAAAAATGTGTATTTTGAAACCATTAGATTTCAAAATGGGTGGATTTTTTTAGTCGTTAGTAAGGGTTTCCATGTGGAACTAAGATTGATAAGACTATTTGAGGACTGAGGATTTTTATATGCACATGATTTTGTAAGTATCTAAATAAAAAGGTCTAATAAATCTCCAGTAAAAAACTGGGTCACTGTCCTACATTTTTAACATGTATATAAAACAGAAAAATCCCATTGCTTTATTTAGGAGGCAAGAAATTATTCATCCTAATAATAAATGGTCCCCAAATCAAAAGTTCTTCAGAGTTTTATTTTTAAAATACATATATGTATTATATCATCTTCATTAACTTAGCATATCTTTTTTTCCCCATATGTCTTTCAGACCTACAGGATACCAGGAAGACTGAGGTATCTCAAATCTACTCACACATAAATTACAAAGTATAGAGATTATGCTAATAATGAGTACTAGGGCTCTTTCAGACTCTTTTCCACAATTGTATGGTTTCCTTTAAGTAAGAGAAATAGAGTTCTGCTAAATCCCTCTGAACATTTATTTTAGGTATGGATATTTCATTTTGAAAAAGTGAAGAAAATATCTATTAATATGGCCCACTGCAGGAGTGCAGTGCAAAAGCACAGGTGCTGAATCACATGAGAAACATCTGCTGGGCCAGCTGCTGCCACCATTGCAGTGCAAGCAGGTACCCAGGAGTATTTTCTCCTGCAGTTTTGTTTATTCATATGGGAAGAATGATAGGTGATGGACTGCCAAGCTGAGATGTGATTATTGTATTAAAGAGTGATTTGGTTGACCTCAGGTGTACCATCTTGTTAGTGACTCCCATGATTGGACTGCTGCCAAGAGGTATTTGCTGGGCAGTGGACAGATTTATTGAGTGTGACAAGAGGGAAAATAATGTCTCTTTGTTATAATGGAGAATCGGCATGAGCTGTTACCCAAGATAGCATAGCAGAGATGACTAAATATTTGTGATAGCCAAAACTCAGTAACAATGACTAACCTTTGTGCTAGAATGCTAGTTCACTGAGTGAAAAATGCACCTAAGCAGTACTTTATTTTGACTAAGAAGGCTGAAATGAAAAAAGAAGCTGATTTCTCTGAACTGTTAGACATCTGCATCTGTCTTGAAATGCAGTCACATAGGTGCCTGACTAGCACTTCAGGAAATCAGGTACTTGGTATTTTATTTCTATTCCTAGGAAACTGTGACAGATGGGCATGACTGAGACACTTGGGTTACATGAGAATGTCCAAGAGTATCAGTTTCCTCACAGTGTGATTCAGGGAATTATCACAGCATTAAGAGACTATTCAGGAAATAGGCCACAGACTAAGAATCAGCCAGAACTTTTTGTAAACTTTCACTAAGAGTTTATTGACTGAAGAAAGAAAGGCTCAGATGTTGCAATCTTCCTATTGTAGTGTATTATCTTTATGTATTTTCTTTTGCTTTGGGAAATCCAGCTATTCTAGTATATTAAAGAATACATACCTCAAAACAGTATCTTTTCATTCCAAAATCCAAATGCTGCAAAAAAATTTTAAAGCAGGGTAGAACTTTGTACTCCTCATCATTTTACAGGAACAGAGTTTCATGTTTAAACTCCACTTAAAGATCACCTTTTTCAGTTTCTACTAAGTCAGCTTTACAGGTGTAATGATAAAACCATCTCCATGGTTTTATGTAAAATTTTGCGCAGGCTCTTACCACTGAGTCCTACATTACTTAGATTGAAATTTCCACTAGTATCAATAATTTCATCAATAGCAGAGGACTATGGCTTATGTTGTTGTAGGTGTATTTTGCAAACAGCTAGTGAGGTCATGAAATTAATTTTGCAACAGCTTATTCAAACAACTGATGAGGCCAATAGTTTAGCTCTCCTCATTAGTGTTGGATATAAACCTTTGCCCCCAACAGTGAAAGATAAATGTTTAATTTAAACAGATACCTAGTTCTCTTTATTAATGGATTTCCAGTATGCATTTGTAATGCTCTGTTTAGTGTTATGGGTTTTCTTGCAGATGCATTCTCTACACTTGGCTGTTAGAAGTTTTAATATCTTTAATAAAGTGTTCTATAAACATCATTACTAAAATGCAAGCCTGATAGCAAGCTGCTAGGGAACTGTTTATACTATCAAGGTCACAGTCGAAACAATTTATAACAGCTCTAAATATTTCATATGAGTTGGACACCCAATGATGCTCATACATTTATTTCAACTTTTTTTTTTTTCTTTAGTGCCCAGTGTATGTTGTTTTTTAGTGATGATTACATGAAGTCTATTAAGAATACATAGATTTTTTTTTCCCCCAATCTGCTAGTCCACAATATGAAAGTGACAGTGCATTGTATCCCATGGCACAGAAAAAACATATTGGAACAACATAAGCTTCTTTCTCCCTTGCATGTGCTTTCTAGAATGGGAACAAAGACTGGTATCATGCAGGCATATTTTGACAAATATCAAGAAGATTCCTAAAAAATACTAGGAGATGAAAACTCAGCTTTCTGGAAGGTAACAGGAGTTTTGTCATTGGCTTCATCTGAATTAGAGGTTCCCTTGGGGAAGATATGTTTTGACATAATTGCCATGTTTTCACATTGTTAACTTTATGCTAATAGTATTTAAAGCATAGCTGTTCTGTTTGGGTAATAATGGTGAAACTAGATGCTATCCTTGTTTTGTTTTCTGTTTCCTCATACATAATGGTTAAAAGGGTTACATTGATATTGTGATCAAATATCACTCATGCATACATCATGCTTCATTATAGGTAGTCTCCATGGCATGTCTGACCTTCAGCCTAACAAATGATCCTTGAATATTATCCATTCACTGCACATTCAATGCCTATTGAAAGCATTTTCACACTTGTTTATTACCTTTTTACCTGGTTATTGTTAACTGCCAATAAAATCCTGCAGTTAAACAATTTATGTCATATAAACCACCTTGCAATGCTTTTCAAACGGATATTGAATTATTACAATGCAGGTTTTTCCAAGCTAGTCTTGAAGATGTGAATTGTCAATCAAACCCCAAAACTATCCTTATTTATGCAGATATTTCTTTGACCTCAGTGGAAATGATTTTTTTATCCTGCATTAAGTACTATTTCATCTTTCTGTAGGAGGATTTACTGCAAATAAAATGAGGTAATATCAAACTAATTTATTGTGAAAGGCTGGGCTAGTAATTCTTCCATATCCAGTGTCCTTACTGCACTGTTTCAATAGTCAGGAACTAGAATTGGGATTATGGTGGTAGTGCTGTTTTCATTAGTTCTTTCCTTCAGAGAATTCAAAATATATGCCAGTATTTTTTCCTGAGGTATTCTGGATTGTATATATTTTTTATCAAGCACACTGTCATAATTTCTTTTCTTCTGAATGACAGTTAGGCTAATGTTCCTTTTAATCTGTTTGGAAAAACACTAGACATATCCCTAGCAGCTACAATTATTAAAACAGTATTTCATTTGTTTATCAGGTTTATATTTATTCCAATACTATAATCTGTAAGAAAATGTGGCTAGTATCTTACTCTCAATGTACAGGAGATGAGAATTCAACATCCAGTTTTACTTCCTAAAACTGATAGTCACATCTGGAATAACAAAATCTGTCCGTATCCCAGCTGGCAGTGAATTTCTATACTCATAGATCCTTCCTGCTTATCAATGAGTCCAGCTCCTTCTTGCCTATTTTCCTCTGATATCACTAAGCTATTGAGTAGGAACAATTGTCTTCTTCAGGAGACCAAGAGAGAAAAAAGGAAAAAAAAGTTATTTTCTTCTTCCTCTGGAGAAGAAATCTGAAAAAACCCTTATATACTGTATGAAATAGCTACACTTATATCTCAAATGAAATTAAAATCAGGAATTTACAGTTTTGATTTTCCTGCATGTGTCTAATAAGGTGTTTTTATCAGAAGTGTCTAGGAGTCTTTTCAATCTTTGAGTTAAGACATTGCAATAATTATATATATATATATCCATATATATATGGATTCTTCTCCCAGTGTTAAACAGGTAAAACAAGAATGTAAAAGGATATCCAAAAATGGTATTATTTCTTTTTCTTTGACTTTATCATGACTTTTTTCTTTTTCTTTAACAAAGCATTTTATATGTATTGTGTAGAAAACATCAGAGTTTTCTAGGCATTGATAACATTTCAGGAGAAAGGATCAAGGTAGGAGAGACTTGAACTTCGCAGAGTAATTGTCTTTATTTCTTTTGGTAAAAGCAATATTTTATTTTATTTTTTTACTTTTACATCTGAGATTATACAGTCTAAAACTGGATAAAAATATGTATACATTTCATTCAAAAAGGAAATTTAATGTATTTTAGGATAATTTCAGACATAGCCTTTTTCACTTATGGTGTCATATTTTCCAAATGATTTTCTGTATAAACCGGATCTTACAGCCTTCACCTACCATCTTCAGGACATAAACAAAAACATCTCCCATTTGCCGCCAGTAGCAAAAAATGGATGTGAGGACTTGCATATTATTTCCTATCTTGCCTACCTTTCCCATTCTTAGCCAATCTGGGGTTTTTTAGTTACTTCAGAAAAAAATTCTTGATGCAATAGAAAATAAATCTTACCCGAGGTTCATAGAAAAACTCCAATTACAAGGCACTAGTCCAAACCCATTACTCAGAGCAGGTCTGATTAAATTACATTGCCCAGGATTTTGTCTCCTTGAGTCTTTGACACCACTAATGATGGTGATTTCATCTTGTCTCAGAATATGTTCATTGCTTCTTGTTTTGTCACCATTATTTGCATTCAAGAAGAGCTTGGCTCCCTCTCAACAGCAACAAGGTCACCCCTGACCCTTCTTTTTTGGCTGAACAAACCCATTTTCCCAGTTTCTCTTCATAAGTTGTGCTTCAGCCATGACAAGCTTAGTTGCCCTCCACGTATCTCACTGTGGCATTGCCTTGTTTATTGTGTGTCCACTGCCTCTGAGTCCATCACTGAGCAACACTGAAAAGAGCCTGACTCCATCCTCTTTTACACTGTCCTTCAGATATTTATAAATAGTGATGATATCCATCATACTACTTCACTTCTCCAGGCTGAGCAGTCCCAGTTCTCTCACAACCTTTCTTCAGAGTGTAGGAGCTCCAGTCCATTCATCATCCTTATGGCCCTTCACTGGACTGTCTCCATATGTCCATGTCTTTCCTGCAAGGAGGATTCCAGAACATGACAGAATACTCAGGTGTGACCTCACCAGTTTGGAATGAAGGGGAAGGTTCTCTTCTCTCAACTTACTGGCAATGCTTTGTCTAATGCAGCCCGGGACACCATTTTCTGTCCTGAGAAAATTCCAGAGAACACTGCTGGCTCATGTTGAACTTGCTGTCCTCCAGGACCACCATGTCATATTCTGTCAAGCTCCTTTGCAGCTGGGCTGTTGATTAAAATTCATAGTGATTTAGCCCAAATTTTAAAAGCCTCTACCCAAAGAAGAAATTGAACTATCTTTAAGCTCTAAGGAATAGTAACCAACTCTGATATGTTGTCCTATAAGAAAGAACTAAAAATACTGCAGTGGAAGCAAAAATTTTAAAACATAAATTTAATTACATTTAAGAGGAATATTTTATTTTCAAGAACTTCAGTGCAGAAAGGGTGCCTAATTGAGGAAGTTCATACAGAACTTAAGAATTTCCTTTAAACTGTCATTTCTATCAAATGTAAACCTTTACATTAAACTCTGGACTGCCCCCCTTATATTTTACTCTTCATAATGCTATCATTCCAATGCAAGATCAGTGGATTTGGTCTGTCCCTTATTTCTTCAGAAATCCCTCCAGATTTTAGAAAAGGGCCATGCATACAATATGTAGAAAAAGAAAAGGAGATAACAATAGCTAGATTTTAGTTACATAAATAGATTTTCCACCTCACCAAAATTCAGGCTGAAGATAAATTATCATTCTGCATATTCCTCTCTTAACTGTTCTTTGCCTGTGAATATGTGTTCCACTGGAGAACTTTTGCAAGTTTTCAGAAGTGGTTTACAATATGCAGCTGCCTCATCAAAGGCATCTATTACCATTTTAAATGCCTCACTGTAATTAGTCTTTTTAAATATGACTGGCAGCTTAACAGATTTTTCAATGGTTCTATACTCTTCTTTAGTGGTGATGTAAAGCAGGTGAGATATCCTTGGATTCCCGAAATTTCTTTAAATGCTTACGTGCATCCCACTCCAAAAGATTTCCAGTTTTTCAGGGAGTGTTTTAGATTGTTGTAATGACAAGAACCCTATCTATTTTTTTCCCTTATGTAGTAAATTACAGACAGTATACTTAAAATTCAGTTCTATTTTTACATAAGTAAAAGTATGGCCATGGAGGTTGAAGGATTAAGGCTTGATATTTTATTGCCAATTATTGAGCTTGCATGTGTAACTACATCACACAAATTATGAAGAAATTTGATTTATTTTGGCATGATTGGTCATTATATAGCAGTATTAATTGGTTTTCTCCTAAATTAAAAAAAAAAAGTGTGTGCATATATAAACATGTCCTTTTCCTTTTAAAAAGCCTTATTCATGTAAAGAATACAAAAATTCTTGACTTACAGTTAATAATTTAAGCTTTCATATCAATGTTACTTGATAAGAAAACCAGTCTGCTTATAGAGTGATGTAATGAGACTCAATTAATTCTAATACAAAGGTCTCATTTGACTAGAAGAAAATTATGAATTCACCTGGATTTCTTTTCCAGACAAGATCATCAATTTGTAAGAAGGAGTCCAGGCTTTAGTCAAAACTGTTAATCTGGAGCTTGGAAATCATTTGAAGGACAGAACAGCCTTGAAAGTGTCTACGAACTGCTCAGTCCAGAGTGTTGTGCTGCCATTCAGAAGGATCCTGACAGGCTGGAGAAATGGGCAGAGCATAAAATTCTGAAATTCAACAAATACAAATGCAGGATCCTGCACCTGTGGAGGAATAACCCCATGCATCAGCAAAAGCTGGGGCTTGACCTGTTGGGAAGCAGCTCTGAGAACTCTTTTCTTCACAGAAACATAGCTTTGACAAAAGCAGCTAAAGACACAGGTAGTTTCTCTTTCTCCTCCCCCCTTTCAGTGAAATCAGCCTATGGCACTTGACAGGGCTCACTTGTGGCAGCTGGGGTTGTAGGGAGCCTGATGTCTCATGTACAAACAAGAACCTGACTTTACTGTGCTGGCATGAGTGCTTAACTACAACCTGGCCTGCCACCTTCCATTTCCTTCTGACAATATTTGAAAGAAAATGGAAGCTTAAATGCCTTCTGTAAATCCCTTTTTGTGTGAATCAGATGAGGCTGGAAACATGCACTGTTCTGAGGTTTTCAAACTGAATGGTCACATTCTTTTCACCAGAGAGACTGAGACATGAGGGAAGACCCTAACAAAGCTGAAGAACCCTGGTGCTAAGGTGCCACCTCAATTTTGCAGTAGCTGAGCAGGGATTTTTGGAGTCCTTCACTTGAATGGAAAGCCTTAACTTTTGCTCTGATCCCTGTATGTATGTAAGTTGTATTTTGTTACTTCTGTATGTTTGTAAATAGAGAAGACTGACTGTTACACTATGGACCTTCTGTCTTGGTGCTCTATTTTTTGAAAATATTGGTTCATAAAATGAAATTTAGAAGGAAATTTAAATATAAATAAGGACCAAGTAGAAAATTCAAACAAAAGCCTCTAGTATTTTTATGTCATTTTTGTTCTCTTTTTTTAGGGTATAAACAAAGAACATAACCATAGAAAAATGATGTAATGCTATGAGATGTCATGATTAAGGCAAATAGAAAAAAAATATTATTTTACCTTACAATCAAAGAATATTCCCACTGCTATTACTAATTTTTCATTCTTGCATCTAAGTGACAGGATATATATGTCTGAATTTATGTTTCTTTATTTTTGGCAGCTGTTAAAATTGTTTTTAATAAAAAGAAAGCAAAATGCCCTCAAACTGCAGGTGTGATTCATAGTGTTACTGAAAACAATCTCCAAATCTATTATCGTCAGTATTTAGATCAGATTTTATGAAAGAGACCTTCAATCACACTTAACTAAATACTCAAGAGAGTTCAGCTATCTTTTTTATATCTCCTTTAAAGTAAGGTCTAGATTGCAAAGTTGGTCAATAGCTCAGCATTTTTAATTTTTATAAATGTATCTGTATATGATTTTGCTAATCTAAATCAACTAATCTGAACAGAAAACTTTAAGAGCATCTTCGTTTACCTTTAATTGACAATGGAGCTTTTTGGGAACACTGATCCTAGCTACAGGTACTGAGCACAACACAATCTGACTTTTTGAGTATCATTTAATATCCTCATTTCTTTGGGTTGAAATTCCATTTGAATGTCATTGAATACATTCTTTGAATGAATCCCCACGATCATTGTGTGAGAGTCTATGTGATGACTTATCCAGGTTTCTGTGGAGATTCTATAGTATTTTTTAACTCAATCATGGCTCCTTTTGTTCAGTTGTGAAAAAACAGTGATCAAGGCTGAGACATGGGAGGATCCAAAAAAACCCCTGAGAACAAATATGTTATGGAAACTGCCACTAAATTTAATTGATATCTCATCCATTAATATCTGATGCTTCAAGGAAAGATTATCAGCTGGCTTCAATTTAATTCATTTTTCTTCAATTAGTAGTTGGAATGAAAAACATTTAAAAAACTCCTGAAAATGAGATATAAGTTCAAAGGTCTTGAAAATTTTCTAAATGCTATCACAAGGAAAGAAAAAATAAAATAGAAATACATTTGTAGAAATATTAAATTGTTGATTTTTCAGTTTTTTCCTGAATATTTGACTAATACTTGCAGAGTTTTTAGTTGACTGACAAGGAATCAATTCATCTTAGTCTGTTATTTTGATGCCACTTGAAGCCAGAAAAAATTTACTAGTTCTGCTTGAGATTTCTCTATTTTATTATTTTACTTTATTTTATTTTATTTTATTTTATTATTTTTTTAACACCCAGTGTTAACAAGGAAACTCACCACATATTTGGCCTGAAGAAAACTGTCTTTATTGAAAAAGTAAACAAGCGATATGCATCTGCATTGTTAATGGTTATTAATACTATTCCTTTAAAAGAAACCCTCTTGCTACTGAAGAGGAAGATAATGGTTCTTAGGGAAGTTTCTGATAGATCACACTTGCCAAGAAAACAACAGAATTTTATTTTGCTGATTTGTGAGAAGCAACCATGTATACGCTGAATATTATTGGTAAATACTGGGGTAGAGAAGAAGAAAAGAATTCTTAAAAGAATTATTTCCAACAGATTAATTGCAGAGCATTTATCTGAGCTTTTTAAAACTGACTAAAACAGACAAAAATCTGCAGTAGCATAAAATTTTAGGTGGTTTAACCAGGAATATTTCAGTTGGTAAACTGTATTATTTGAGTCTTTCTGTGAACACATTTTCGCTTTTGAATAGTGTTTTGTTCATTCTATAATAATAATAATTTAGACTAAATATGGTTCCTTGCATTCTATTAAATGACATAAGAAATATTGATCATGACATTATCACAGATATTACATAATAGTGGATATTTTTGGCAAAAAATTACTACATTTTTAAAATAATAGGTGACCTCCAGTGAAGCTGTGAGTAGTCAGCATTTATCATGAACATCTCAACAGCTGTTTTTGTATTTCCACTGACCAGAGTAAATTTTCTTGACATTCTGTGCAATTTATCTACCACTCAAAGCTTTCCTGTAGCAACAGAAAAAGTTGCTTTATCTCATTCTAACAAATAACATTTCATGAGAATAATACACTAACCTGTAGGTAGAATGATCAGGAGAGCATGGTCTACTGGGGTTACCATGGTTATCTTCCTTAAGTTGGACAGTGCTATGCTGTAGTTCACTTGACAACTCAAAGGGGACCAGTGCTCCAAGAACCAGTATTTTAGATCTCTGAAGACCTAGCATTGAAAACATTCACTCAAATGCCACTGGTAAAATGTCTTAATAAATTAATAGTGCAATCTCAAATTATGCTATAGTCTGATGCTTTGGGTTTGGTTTGCTTGGTTTTTTCACTACAAAACACAATATAGATGCAGTTCAAAAGATGAAGAGTATAAATACATCTTTATGGATAAAATCCCTCATCCTTTCAACTTATATCCAGAAAATCAGTGTGACAAGAAATGCTAAAAGATATTGATATATTTTCTCAAGTTCAAAACTGTAGCTAAATACTCCATGTCATTATCTCTGGAGCAGAAGTCTTGGTTTAGACAAAAAAAATTTCTGACAATATTAATCCAAATGCTACAATAGAAGATGAGCCTCTATTGTCACTAAAAAGCTCTGTCACTAAATTCGCAACCTAAAACCTTTAGGTTTTAGATTTAGCAAGAAAGAGCATGGCCTTCTGAGTAGTCAAAATATAATTTATAACTTATATTATTGTATTTCTTCCATTATCTAACCACATTTGTATTGCACTTTTAACAAAGGCTTGTAGATATGGTAGAGGAGGGCTTTTCAGTCTGCTTAATAAGCTCTAAAATACAGAAAATATTGGCCTTTTTCAAACCTCTGGCTATTCAGTCTGTGACATGAGGAATATAGGGCATGTTGGTGGCTAAAAGGTCTCTCTGCACTTTAATCGTCAGGTAGTACAATAGATCACCTGCTTTCAATAATTCTATTTATCACCTTTTAATTAGATCCTTTGCAGCTACACATCCTTTGGCCTGAACTAATTGATCATGCATTGTGGTTTTAATAGGTTTCATAATAATAACACTTGACACTAATATAACACTTTAGATTTTCAAAGTTAAATGTTAACTGATTAACCCACGGGAAGCCCTTTGGGAGTTAAGAACAGTAAATAAATATTTTATTCACTTTATAAAACAGGAATTTGGGAAATATTGAGTGATTTGACCACGAACAGGGAGTGAGAGAAGACTCCTTAAACAAAGTCCAGGAGAAGCTGATAAAGTGGGCTGAAGGTCAATACTTGCATTTTGCTGAAAATGTTGATAATTTCAAACATTTTATTGCCAGATTTGAACGAAACCATGCTTTTGTTTCTGAAAGTAAAATAAAAATGTATTACAAAAAAATACACTTATATATATGTTAACTTAAAATGTTTGTTTTAAAATAAGTTTTAAATTAATGATGTATTTTTTTCTTTTTGACATGTCATAAAGCTGGTTCTCATGTAATTCTATTCCTCATGGCGCATTTGTAGCTTTAAAGAAGTCTGTCAAAGTTGCAATAGACAGTAGTAAAACAGTTACATAACTTTTTGATTTATTAAAAGGTAAAAAAGGAAGCTACTGCAGAAGGAAATACTTTTTTTCCATGAGGACACTTACTTGAAAATAATGTGATTCCAAAAGTTAAAGAAAAGCAACTTTTTTTTCCCCATAAAATAAAAATATGACTTCAACAGTCAAATTACAAGTCCTCAGTATCTTAATGTCAGTAAGAAAACCTAGCACTTAAATAAATTAGGGATAATAAGTAATCTGACAAGTAATCTGAAGATACTGTTACTCTAAAAATTATTCTTGACAGATTTTCAGGTTGGGGATTTNTTTTTTTTTTTTGGTTTTGTGTTTTTTTGTGTTTTTTTGTTTTTTTTTTTTTTTTTTTTTTTTTTTTTTTTTTTTGTGGCTTCTTAATATATTTTTGTTTAACATATATATTTTACTGAGCAGAGTTCAGAGACTATAGACTCCTTTATCAAAAAGTCATTACTAAAACTGCGGTTGAATTTTGATTGTTGATGTTTATCCTTCATTAGTCTTTTATTTCAATTTCTGTTTCCCATTCTTCCTGACCCCACTGCAGCTTTTTCTCTCTATATGAATTTCAGTGTTGGAAGTTTTCCAGTTTATAACTGGAGGTTATAAAAAGAGTTGGATGGTGGAAAATGTGAGAACTGGGAAAGAGATAGCAGCTGAAATTTAATGCTGATAATACAGGCTAAAGAGCCTGTGTGGCTTGTCCTGAGGAGAGCAGTGAGGGGAAAAAAAAATAAAAAAAAAAAAATCAATGTTTATTGCTAATTAGCAATTAAAATCTTACCCTTTTATAGCTTATTAAAACATCATATAGACTTAATGGCTATTGAACTCCCAATGAAAATTGCACAGTACTTAAAGCAACAAGGATTTTTGTTAGGAAACAATGAAGTCTATCAATATTCCATGCTCTGTTCAGGATTTCCTAATGAAAGCTCTGACCTCTTCCTAGGTATGCCACTTCAAAAGTGAACCTAGCAGTATTTAAGAAGACAAATTTGACTTTAAGGAGTGGTATCTGACATCAGTGGAAGAGGCTGGCATCTTGTATTGGTGGTTTTGTAGAATCTACACAGACAGAAAAAACATGGCAAAGAGACCATTTCAGTGGCCTGGGACTGGCAGCAGCTGTGATGGTGGAGATGATGTAGTAATAATAGAAGTAGTAAGACGCATTGGTTTCAAAATACATGGAAAAAAAATATGGTGGTACAACTTTTAGTATTTCTTGACTGTATTCCTGAGGCATTTTAAGGGCTAGAGGGAGAAGTTAAAAACTTCTGAGCAAAAAAGACAACTAAGCTAGTTATTCATATTTCCCACTCCCCACTCTTCAGGTTTATCCAGTTCAGATTATTTCTTAAAGTAGCGTTCTTTATATCAAAAAATTTGTATACCCGCAGCTGTAAGAGATTTACGGGAAGAAAAACTACTATATGAATTATCACTTTCCATTTTACTTGAAGTTTGATAAGGCTTGAACAGGTTTTGAGATGGAAGAGCAAGTCAAACTATTTTTTAAATTTTACCTCAAACAAAAAGTAGCAGTTTCCCATACAGGCATGTAAAGAATAAAATTCACAATACTAACAGAAGGTCTGTGTGCAAATTACTTCTTCAGGTGGGTTCTAGTTTCTGAATTTTCTCTTTCAAATATTGTCATTCATTTTGCTCATGATTTTGACATCTGCAAAATTATTTTTTTATTTAGATTTCATACTTTTTTTTCCCCTAAAATCCTTTATTACTGGAAAATAAAAGAGAAATCCCAGCAGAAATATATTAAGCTTTGTTTCCTTTGCTTAGTGTCCAATGTATGATTTCTAAGTACGCATCATTTGTCATTATATTTGTCTTAGTGTTTGACCCCAGGCATCCTCTAAGTTAAGGAAGAAAAATTTGTTGGCTTTTTAGCCTGCAGTTTTGTAAGATGCTGCAATGAGCATCAAAGACAAATCACCTAGATTTGATGGGAAAGGAATAGCCTATCTTCCACACTCTCTCAGAGCCCCTCATTAGGCATGCTGTGGGAGCTCTGACAGGCTGTGATGGATCAGCAGGCTCTGTCACACCAAGCTGCGCGGGGGGAAATCCAACCAGTGCTGTGCTTGCTGCTGGCATCCACCAGACAATGTTCAGTGGGAACAGCACCCCAACAAGCACCAGAGACTGCAACAGCACCTCCCACTCAAAGGTGCTTGCTGCCATTTATCAGAGTTCTCCAACATCTTCAGAGTGGAAGTGTTTACATCAAGCGACACTGCAGTGATGCACTCAGGAAGTGAAGCTTTTCAGAATGTAAACCAGCAGTAAGAACAGCAAAGAGACTTTATGATCAACATTGTAATGTCCATTTCTGAAGCTTTCTGTCATTTTTGCAGGACCCACAGTATGGTACCAGGTGCCCATAGGATGGTGTTCTTTAGTCAGATCTGTGCTTGGATGTAGTTCATGCCACTACCATAGAGAAAGTTATGCTGACATATTTAGCTAGCTGACATAGTGCCAGAGTAGAAACCAGAGTGAAAGGAGTGGATCAGCTTGTACCCTTGGAGAAGAAGAATCACTGCAAAAGGGAGATGTAGGAGTATCCTCCACTGCTGCAAAACTCCTGGGCTGCAAGCTGTCTATAGTTATCCACAGCTATTAGCTGTGATATAGAATTGCAATTTTTACTACTGCTGCTGCATTTGTGCTCAGGATGTTTGGAAAGAAGAGGGAAATTAGCTCCTAAAGCAGGCAGAACTTGCCTTGATATAGCAAAAGTCACCAGGGCAGACACAACCATGCAAAGTTGTCAGTGTTGATGTTTCTTTCAATCAGTTCTTAATTACACCAGTGGTTTAATCCTAAAGGAACAATGTACAGTTCTGACAGTTCAGTTGTCAAGGATAGAGAAACAGTAACTTGATCATGGACAGTAATTTCTTTATAGTATTTTTTTCTGACAATCCATAAAGAAAAAGCATGAAAATATTATATTTAAAGCTGAAGTTAGTCAACTGAGATAACAAAAATAAATGAATGGAAGAACTTGCCTAACAATTAAGTTAATTTTCTGTTATTGAAAAATATTTTGAAACAGATACAGAGGTCATGTACTTTTTAAAGAAATTGTAGGAATGGTACCTTGACTTACATTAATAATCCAACTAAAAATCGTAAGTATCCAATTTTCCTTAAAAGTATCTTGTTTGAATTAATTTGTAGAATCTGTTGAATTTTCTACTAGTGTGACCTCCTGTTTATGTACCTAATTATATAGTAAGGGAAATAGAGAGGGACAAAACATATCTCTTTCCTAAGATAGATGTGTGAGATGTGAATGTATGAAGTACTAAAAGAAAATATTATTATTTCATCACACAAATAAGTATTTTTAAAAAATATATTAAAGATGTATGATATGAGAAAGTGATAATAATATACCCATAAATTCATATATTAAACTAATATACTATTTTTTCATGATGATTGAGTAAATTATTGTCTATGTCATAAAGAATTTTATTTTCTCTCCAATGTTATTCACATTCAGGACCATAGGTAAAAAATCATGTATTTTTTATGAGTTGCATTCAAACATTTTATCAAAAACAGACTTGTATTTGATAATAATTTGTGATTCATACATAACAATAAATGAAACTTATTGAAAATACTCCCGCCCATAATGTGATGAAAATATTCCAGTCTCGTTAATTTTAGGACAATGCCACATATTTCAGAGATTACAGTAAGAATTCAATTTCTTTGTAAAACCTCAGATACACTTGGTTCAATATACTAAAAACCATAATTAGACATTGTTCTAGTAACAGTGTAGAATTTTTAAATTTGCCTGATTTTGAATGTTAGACACTGGGTAGAATTGCGAAATGGTGGAGAAGCCCATTCTTTATTGGATGGAGTAGCATAATTAAAGAAATAGAAACCTACTTGTACATATTCCAGAAGATTCATAAAATGCTATAATTCATTCTGAAGATACATAATTTGTAAATACATAGATCAGTTTAAGGTAACTGAATGTTTTGTTTTTCACTTTATTGTCAACTCTTTTGTTAAACTTGAGGATGGTTTAACAGGAGGATGTTAAACCTGACAGCTTGGGATAGACTTTCATGTTAGATAACATAAATTCACATGGTAAATCAGAGTACACAGAAAGATGACTACATTATCTTCTAAATCTTTCAACAGCAACCCAATCTGACCATCCTGATTTACATATATGTTCTCTTTAACTTCAGAATAAATTATGAAGGGATATGGTTATACTTTGCACTGGATTACCCGATCAGCTTTTGAAATCCCTTTATTTCCATTACATAGTTCTGAAGAACTACATTCTGCTTTTTCATTCTGCTTTTTGCTGGTGTTTTGTTGTTTTTTTTTTTTGTTTTGTTTTTTTTTTGTTTGTTTGTTTGTTTTTTGTTGTTTTTTTTAATTTAGCAATGAAATCAATACAGTTTTCACATTTCCATTCTCATGGAAAAATGAAAGAGATAAAAAAGGAAGTAGACCACAATAGTTTACCTTCTTATTTAATCTTCTCCTTTCATACCATATTCAGATTTCTGCTAGTGAAAAAAAAATTACTTTTTGAAGGAAGCATTCAGGTCTGATAATTCCCAACATTCACACATATGTAATAACACATACATAGATAAACATATGCATATATGAAAATACAGGTATTGTTCCTTTTGCTAAGAGATTTTTAAAGCCATATTTGTTGCAAAATTTGATACTGGATTTAGAGCATGTTGAGGAGAACATTGAGCTGATTCTGAAATTTTTGACAGCCAAGACAACAAATTCAGTATTTATAACAGAATCGTGTAATTAATAGAAAACAACCTTATTTTAGGAGTGATACTTTGTTTTCTCAAGGCCTGAAAGAGCACTCTAAAAGGTGTCAAGAGATTTACTTTAAAATTTTTCTGTGCCCTTAGATAATTATGTCATAACCTTGACAATATATTTTGTTCATTGTCTTGCAAAACACTAAAATGTTTTATTAAAAACAAATAACAACACATTATTCTCTCAGTTCATGTCCAACATAATAGGAAAAAGGAGCACAAACTCTGAGCAAGAGAAAGATTATTATGAAAAATTACAAAATTGATCACCAGGATTTTGTTATCCAAGATGGATGATATGCTAAAATGAATCAATAGATTAAATAATGAAAACTAAATTATATGTTTTAAAATCTTTGTTTCACTAGTTTGCCATGAGCAATGCAAGTATTTCTTGCTGAAATATATATCTCTGTCTTGAATATGGTCCTTTAAATTAACAGTATTGCATCTGGTGTTAAAAGCAAAGTGCAAAGTGGTTGGACAGTCTGTCAGAGACAAAGTAAAGCCCTAAATCCAAGCTGGAATTAATTGTCCTCTAGTGAGACTTTATTTTCATGTCTGAAGCAGCTCAAAATGTGATCCAAAATTCAATTGAAAAGGTTTTCCTTCTGAAAAGTAGAGATTTATACTTCTGGATTGGCAAAAAAAACCAAAAAAAAACCAAAAACAAACCAAACCAAACCAAAACAAAACCAAAACCAAAACCAAAACCAAAAAAAAACCAAAAACAACCACCACCAAACAAAACAAAACAAACAAAAACACACAAAACCCCCCCACAAACAAATATACCCTGTTTCCAGAGAAAGGCAGGAATCAAATTTATTCAGAAAGAAGGATCAGAAATTGATAGCTCCTAATCAATCAAAAGATTGCAAGCTAAAGCTTTCTTAATATGTTTCAATCCAACCCTTTTCTTCCTCAGCCACTTCAGGTTTTGCTCAAGGTTTTATAACAGGATACTCTTGGAAAATTTATTTTGCTAAAGATATTGGCAGAACAAGTGACAAGAGTCACTTGTAAAAAAGATGACTGTCCAACATCAGGTGCAAAATTGTTGCATTGCCTGTTCATATTGGAGAGAGCTGCAACTGTCCACCAATGAACAGAGTTAGGTGATTTAGAGAAGGGAGGAATGGCTTTTAATAAAGGAAGCAGTCATCATCCATCATAAAATCTGAAAGCTAGGACAGAATCCAGAACTTTTTGATTAACATTTAGTTAGACACTGTTTTTTTCATTTCATAAATATATAGTAGTGATTTTTAAAGGCTGTGGCACACAGCTTGTTTCCCAGAACTAAAAAAGCCTGGAGACTGTAAACAAGCCTCCTCTTCTGTTAAAATTGTCTCTAAGCTCAGAAATGTTCAAAAGAGATTAATTGGCTATGATTGATTTTCTGATTGTTCCCACCTGGCAGTCAAGACTCTGCATCCACTGCTGGAACCAGCAGCCTTTTCTGTAGAGACAGGCAGAACTGTAGGCAGTTGTGGATTAGGAAGAGGGGCAGCCTGCCAGAAAAATATTCTTCTTCCTGTGCCCAGAATATCACAGTGCCTCTTTCAATTAATTATGAGAAAGCAGAATCACCAGTGTTCCTCTGCCTATCCTGCTGTGTAATCCTGCCATAATCCCAGTTTTTACCAGTGCCACATGGGCAATGACAAACAACAGCAGACAGCTTTGGTTTTGAAATACTTTTTTCCATTTAACTGCAGCTTACTCTTCTCCAGCTTCACTGCCAAGTGAATGGTCCCTGAGATATTGATACATGTCATATTCATATACTTCCTGATACAGTGGTAAATTCTGACTTACACTCTGGTCTTCCTGATAATGCATTTGTCTTCTTAGGAAATTTTACCACAGGTAGAATGTCTTCTCTCCAACAAGCTCATCTTTGCCTGTCTCCCTACTCACCCTTGTTATTGAGAGACAATATTGGCTCCCTTTTGGCACTATTTTGAAATAGTAGTAATTCAGGCAGCATAATTCAGAACTTTCATATATTCACATATAGAGTGAATGTATGAAGTATGTGGATGTACGTGAATGTATAAGCGGTATTGGAGTAAATCCATCCTGTAATTTTGCTATTAAATCTTTACTTACAAACCTATTGCAATAAAAATGCTTATTGAGGTATAAAACAAAAACCTGTATTGAGGTCATAGGCAATATCTAGTATGCCTTATTAAGAAGAGGCAATCTTAAGGTCACCAAGGTATCATATAGGCATTGGCAAAAATTGTGGGACAGTTCAGTAGTTTTTAGGTCCTCACAAGACTGTATTGTATTATGTGGTGCTTCTCTCATTTTTCTGTTGATTTTTCCAGACTTTCCTCTCAGCAAAGCTCTCCAGTTTCTGTTCATGTTAGATTGATGGGTCTAGGAGAATTAGAGTCATCTTCTTCATAAGTAGGTATCAGGCTGCACTAAGACAGTCCTAGAAAATAATCCCACTTCTCTTCTTTCTTGCTTCTTCATTGATCCTAAGGATTTCAGACACGATTTTTGAGGCTAATAGTTACTACCTGTTGGCATGGAAAAGCCAGTAGATTGTTGTTTTCTTAATTAATCATCTTTTTCTACATCTTAAATATATAAACATATTTAAGGTAATACAATATTTTAAAAATTAAAGGGGCAAAGAGTCACTTGTGGGACAGTTACACAACTAGAGCACAGAAATACATGTATAAGTAGAAAAAGAATGTGTAAAATAACAATCAAAAAAATGCAAAACAAGTAGGAAAGATGCCTGAAGAAACCCAAGTAACTCACAGGACAAGGAAGATATTAGTTTGCAGAAACAGAACAAGTCTCTGTTCCTGAAACAATATGAATTATTGAGGAAAAGATTAAATAATTTTCCCTCTGAGAAGGGAGATGAGTGTAAACTCATCAGTGACAAGAGACGAAAGATGAGAAAGGAGTCGCTTAAATGGATTTTAGCTTCCTTTGTGAAAGAACTCTCAAACTGAACCACCTTCACCTTGGGTAAGAACATCAAAGACTAAAGGGATCATCATAAAAGACATCAGCTCCACTGTGCTCTTATGTATTGCAATTGCAGTATTGCAATATACTATTGTGCTGCACTCACAGGTAATGTAGAATAAGATTGTTAAGCAAAAATTGTGTGAATATCCAGTAACAGCAGCTATAATGAGCAACAGCTACCCATTCACAAAGTGTGCTGTTAGTGAATATCAGTCTGGAAAAGTATGTTTTTGAACACTCATCATAGTAGCCTCCAGTTTCCTGTGTATTCCTATATATAAACCCACTTGCAAGTCTTTTAGAACATTTAAGAGCTGTTCACCTGTATTAGACTCTTAAGAGAACTATTTTATCTCTACCTTTTCCAGAGTTAGATGAGTGTATGGCAACTGACATTTCAAGGAACAGAAGGAAATTAATAAGACATCCAGAGCTCAAAGAGTATGAATGGTTTTCTGTAGGAAGATAGGACCTAGTGCTAAGATCATATCCCTTGCAAAGCAGCCAGGGTAGGAGACCTGGCACACACAAGAGAAAATTCAAATTATACTGTTCTTCATTCTGCTACTGATTAGATATGTGGTTTGATTTAATAATTTTACCTTTTTAAATTGCAAAACAGGCCTATTTCATCTGTAAAACGCAATTTTATTTAGTCTGTCTTATTAAAGATAGATATTTTTTAGTTAAAAAATAGATTTTGATCTGAGATATGCTTTCAGATCATCATGTATAGCAGCTCACAGCTGCCTGTTTCTGCAAGAAACTGCAAATGCTTTACAAGTAGTAATAACATTGTACCATAATAATTGATTAATCCAAAACATGAAATTCTGTCTAGTAAAACATGGTGTTTGCATAATGATGCATATCTTTTCTGCAGAAAATGAATGGATGTTTCCTTAGCCATTCCACAGGAATTGTGAAATCTGGTGGATTAACTGGTTGGGTCAATGTTGGATCAATCTGCTGAAGTTACGTGTAGTAATGCACCCCCCCATTCCCAAGTGGGCAGTTCTGTGTAAGGAAAGGATTTCAGTTTACCTTTGGACATTTTAGGAAATTTAATCAGAAAGGTCTATATTTTTCTTTTTGTAATTGGCTTAGTGCCAGGAGAGCAGCATTTGTTGGACCTTATCACCATTTGTCAAAACCTGTACCTCTTTCTTTTGGCAGTTTGCCAATAGATCCATCCTCGATCATTAGGTAGAAAAGGTGACAGAACAAAGGGTCTGCAGGCATTCTCGAGGTGTTGTAGCAGGTGTGGAGTCTATCCCTACACTGTACTTGGCTCTAATCTTTGTTTGTTGTTTTGTATTATTTTCTTTATTTTATTAAACCTTTTTGATTTATCAAGACACATCCGATCATGCCGTCTCGCTAATTATTATTAAGCCATTACTCTGAGCAGGGCTGGATTCTCAAGAGATATTTGAGAAATCCAATAGTTATGGAGACATTTGCTAATTTATCTGGTTTTATCAGATGAGCTAAATAAGACTATTTTCTCTGAACATCATTATAAGATCATAGAATTAAAAAAAGGTTTCCTGATTATAAAATTCAATCAAATATGTTCCCTTGCCACCTTTTTTTCCTCCTCTCTTAGAATTCTCCTTTTTTGCTGTAAGTTTATAATACCTTTCTAAGGTTGTTGTTAGTGCTGGAGAAAGTATTACAGTTGGGACAAGGAAAAAAACTACATCTTAGACAATTTGATCACATTCAATTCAAAAATAATTTTTCCCAAGTAATGTTCTAGGCATTGTCTGAGAATACTTTGTCATCACACTTCATAAGACCCAGAAAAAAATCTCATTGAATAAATAAATGTAGTGGTTGAATCAGCAGCTGTAGCTGGAAATCTTATCCTGATGGAAGAGTACAGGATCATACAAGAGACATAAAATTCTTTGTAGCTGTGAGAGAAGAGAAAAACTTTTTTTTGGAAGGCTGAAAAAAATTGAAGATGAAATAACAAATTTCTGTATAAAATTTTACTCAGGTTTAAACCTCTTTATTTTACAATTGGTAGATGATCTTTTACAAATTAAAAAAAAAAAAATTCATAAAGTTCACTTACCGTATGTTAAACTGACCATTCCCACACACTGCTTGAGACCTCGTTATCTTGAGATTTTTCTCAAGTCTAGTAATGAACTTATGGATGAGGACAGCAGGAAGACCACCTGATGTGGCACTGATAGTGAGCAAGTTATTTATACTCTTTCCAGTGAAAATTATTTCATTAGTCTGCAACTTTTATGTTTAAAAAACAAAAAAAAAAAAAAAA
>VWYO01025657.1:88508-116918 GCA_013400275.1 Rhadina sibilatrix
CAACTATTCTTTTTGAAAGAAATTCATGGTCATGTATGTGCTTCCTTTGTACCCAGATGTTTTACATTTATCTAATATTGTAAATTATTACAGCTGATTACACTGAGATTGCTTGCAGTCAGTATTCTTAACAGGTATTATGAATTAATATTAACTGCATGGGTAGCAATAGCACCAAGCTTCAGAACATGTACAGGTTCACTACTTACAAGAAGGAGTAGTAGTATCAAAATTCAGCAACGTTGTTTGTGTGTTTAATCAGCGTGTCAGGAATCTTCCTCTTCATTGGCTGTGTAGGTTGTATGGTACATGTACTGGTTCATGTAATGTTCTGAATCACTTTTGTCTTGAAATTATTTTATTAATTGTGCATTTCACAAGCTTCCTCACATCACCACAGTGAAATACAAAACCCAAAATTTTCTCCTTTTTTTAACAGACAGGCAGCTTAAGAATGTATGACTTGACTTATGTCAGATCAATGTACAGATTGTATAGGCTTGAATACACTTCTAGTCATCCCAAAGTGTTTAAATATTTAGAATTCTACTTTTTGCCTATATCAGATCTAAAAATCAAAGCCAGATACATTGAGCCAAGCATTTTCCTGACACAGCAGTTACTAAGTGAAATTTACTAAAAACAGTATGAAATTTTACATGAGTAAAAGTTTTATTATTTATTTAATTATTTATTTATGTTATAGCTGTACACTGTAATTTTTATGTGAAGAATATGTATTTGTGACAGGAAAAGACATTTAAAAGGTACTCTATGTAAATTTGTTTTTTAAATGATCATACAGTAGAGCAATGTTCTTTTTATTTTACTTTGTTTAACTGTGCAGATGAAGCCTTATATGCTTGGCACCCAATGAGAAAAAAAGTGAATAGGATAAGCATCTCAGTAATAACACTTCTAAAAGACCCTTATGTGTGAAAATATGATAATAGCTAAGATTCATTACAACAGACTTGCTACTTTTGGCCTGGTTTTGCTGCTACATTTAATGATGGGATGACCTTATCAATTCTAATGACTCTACAGTGGCTAAGTACTGTATTTTACCAGCATTTAATATAGGCTATTAATAAAGTACATCTTTCATCTACTTTAAAAGTGGGCCATGAAGCAAAGGTGAATACCCAGTAATAAACAGAATCAACATATCAGGTAGGTATGTGCAATACTTTTCATCTGCATGAGTTTGTTGGTTTTTTTCAATGATTTATTCCAGTTAACATTACAGACTCCTGCACTTGCAGCATACTAGTGTTGTAGGTATTAAAGCTTAAGACTTGGCAATGCTAGACTAACTTAGAATTATTTTAGAGGTTTTTTTCCAACCTAAATGACTGTATGACTTTATATAGCCTATCAATACGTGGCTGAGCACGAAACTAGATTTTTTTATAAGGACGTTCAATGTGAAACAGGACACATTGACCTAGGCTTAATTTGTCCTACCTTCTGTTTACAGATAGAGAGGAGACAAAAGTTACCATGTAACCTGAGCACACCAGGCTTCCCTAACAGGTCATACTGTTATACTTGCATTTTTTCAATCAGAATGAAAAAGCAATCAAATTTTCTTACTGGTAAGGGTTTTAAACAAATGTAGGAACAGTCTGTGTTTTGTCCTTTCTAGCATTTTCAGCTGGATTTAGGTTCAGATGGATGTTCTTATGTGATCCATTTCTTGTTACTGAAGAGTATAAATGTGAGTAGGTCTAAGGTCCTATATTCAACATTTCATATTTTCTTCATTTTCTGTATGTTAATACTTTCTTTGTACATTTATTGATTTTAAGGGGTATACATATTATATCTTTTACATAGTAATAGTCAGCTTTATAAAGTTTGGTACATGAATTATAACAAAGTGGTAGGTATGTATATCATTACTTACCTGTGCAAACAATGTGAGCTTGGTGATGATTTCACAGACACACAGAATGATCAAGGTTGGAAGAGACCTTCATGATCATCTCATCCAACTGTCAAGCTAGCACCACCATAATCACCATATCACCTCAATCATATCCCCAGGTGCAAAATATAGATGTCACTTGAACATTTCCAGAGACACTCTACCATGTCCCTGGGCAACTTATTCAAATGTTTGATTGCTGTTTCAGTGAAAAATAGAAATTCTAATATCTAATCTGAACATCTTTTTGTGCACCTTAGGGCCATTTCCTATCATCTTTTCACTTGAGACATGGCAGAAGACCCTGATGCCCACTTAACTACAGCTCCTCTCAGGTGGTTATAGAGAGCAATGAGGTCCCCCTCGAGTCTCCTCTTCTCCAGACTAAACAACCCCAGTTTCCTTAGCCACATCTCATAAAATTTGTCTCAGACACTTCACCAGCTTTGTTGCCCTTCTCTGGACACGCTCCAGCACCTCAATATCTTTCTTGAAGTGTAGGTCTCAAAACCGACCAAGGAACTTGAGGTATGGCCTCACCAGTGCCAAGTACAGCAGGACAATCAGTTCCCTAGTCCCACTGGCTACACTAGTCTTGAAGTCAGTAGTGTACTATAGACTAAAGTTGTAAAACATACAAAAAATAACAATTCAAAATTTCTTTTGAAAGGAAAATCTTTACTTGATCTCATTCATGGCTTCCATATGCATTATGCATTACAGCCACAGTAAATTCCCTGCACAAGCTTTGTTTTCATATAATATTAGTAGTTGAATATTCAGATGCAATTGCAAGCCAAATTATTTCAGGTAAATGGAATCAAGTGCCCTGAAGATTAAAATCTCTGGTATGATATGTTTCTGACACACTGATTGATAAAAGGTGCTCAGCCCACCCAGAACTTACTTTGATTCTTGGATAGATTTCATGCTGAGCTTCATAGTGGGGTGGTTTCACCATGGTACACCTGGAAAAGCAGACAGCAGGACAGGAATGCGTGTTACCATGAGTGTGAGTGGGACACCAAGCTACCTGAGAAGGTAAAGAGGAAAATAACTGTATTAAAACTATTCAAGGAGTTACAGAGATTTTTGAAACAGAGGAATCAGCAAAACCAAACAAAACCCATGGATTCATAACAGATGGGAGAAGACAGGAACAGGAAATGTGACCCTGCCAAATGTGGCCTCTCAGCAGTCTGGGCTGCTCTTGGGCTTGTCAGCATGGACACATTACAGGAACTCCCAGCTGCTGCTACATCTCACCCACATCTAATGTAGGCATACTCCAGCACCTGCACCCTAGGGACATGAGCTCATCTCCTGGGGTCATCACTCATCCCTGGAAGGGCAGCCAGGACACTCAGGTTTCCTAGAGCAGGTGTATGCAAGGAGGGATTCCCACATGCACAGAAGAGGGAGGGCCTACAACCCCTGTCATGGATTATGGTTGTGGGGAAGCACCTGCTTGGGATTAATAATAAAAGGGGGTGTAGCAAACATAGAATTCAAGGTTGAAAAGGTGTTACAAGACAGCCCAGAAGGTGAGGGTAACTTGTTGCCTAGAACTGAAAGACTTTCTGAGAAATGCTAAAGTGGTAATATAAAGAGCAGTTCTTAAATGAAAGCTTTCAGGTGCACGAATATAGCTATGCGAATGCTCAGAATTTCTATAATTTTTATAAGATGAATTAATTAATATATCTAGCAGGTACATCCAATAGGAGAACAGTTGCCCTGGTAACCCCCCCNAGAAACACTGCCCCATCTGGTTTTAACAGCTGGTTTATTATCAGAAGGCACCCACTCCTCTCCCCCTAGAATAACAAGAGATAAAGAAAAAAATCTTCTCAACTGCTTTCAGCAAATGAAATAGAATACACATTTTTGGTTTTATAACCTAAGACAGTAATCTAGAGTAATATAGCAATATAAAAGAATTAAAGTAATACTGAAGAAAATGTATAAGGAAAATGAAGGAAAGGGTAAAAGTAGAAAGATGTCACCACCTGTGCAACTTGCAACCAACCTTGGTTGTTGCAGTTTCAATGTCTGTTGAAGTGGTGGTCAACAGGCTGCATCTGTCAGGTGGTGAGAGAAGTCCACAAAAGAGCAGTGTTTCATGCATTTTATTAGTTCAGGTTCAGGTGAGACACCTAGGTACCCCTCCTGGGGCAGGAATTGCACACTGATGTAATGCTGATGGACCACTTTGGGAGTCATCCCTGACACCTCCCAATATGCTACAGCTGCCTCTCATGTCCATGTCCTGTTATTTCTCCAGAGGGGAGTTTTCACAGTTGAACCATTTCTGTAAGGACTTTGGAATGATAAAAAGCATTATCCTGCCTTGCAGGATCTCTCTCTTATCAGCCTCTTTCCTTATCTTGTACAACACCAGCTTGTAGCCTGAGGTGGCAGTCCTCAACTTGCACTGTTGATTGAGACATTACCATTCCAGTCTCTCACATTTGTGGATACATTCTTCTCCCCAACCTTGTTTGCTTTTCTTTGTATGTGGAATAATTGGACAATAGCATCACCTTTATCTTATCTCAAGTTCCCTCACAGACCAAATTCCAGTTAGTAGGCATATTTGGGGAGGGGTGGATTTTAGTGGTCCCAGATGAGCAGCCGCTTCTTTGCACCATTTGCTACAGTGGACAAAAGTCCTCTGCTGATCTGATATTTAAGCCATTAATCATTTCACTCTGTCACAAAAGGACTTCAGGTTGGATCATCTGATCCAACCTCTCTTGACAAAAGCAGATTCTAGACAAGATGGCCCAGCATTCTGTCCAGCTGGATCTTAAAAAATGTCCACTGATGTGGAATTGATCGCTTCTCTGAGGTCATTTTTTGAATGGCTGATTGTTCTCTTGTTAAAAATTTACTTTGTGTTCAATAGAAATCTTCCCAGGAGTAACTTTTACCCATCGAACCTCCTCTGTTTCATGTGACTGTTTGTAAAAGGAGTCACATTCCTTTGCAGCAATCCTTTAAATACTAGAACCTGGTGGTATTTATTTATGTGTATAACATTTTGCAACTATCTGTTAATGTGGTATATCTCCCACATTGCTGATATTTATCCTAAATTTGTAGTTCATTGATGGTTGGTTAATTATATGTTGATAATAAATCAGTGCATCACTTTGATCCTCAGATCCATGTTGATTAGACTTCTTTCCCAGCCACAATGTTCAAGCTGTCTGGCTGAAGACTATCTTGCATGAATCATCCTAGCTCTGGAAATACCTTAGCTGCATTGCAGATATTTCTAGTTGGAGGGATTCTAAATACACTCCTATTAAAACAAAAACAAAAACAAAAACAAAAACAAAAACAAAAACAAAAAACCAAACAAACAAAAAAAACAACCAAAAAAAAAAAAACCCCAAAAAAAACCCACAAAAAACCAAACCAAACCAAAACAAAACAAAAAACCAACAAAAAAAAGCAAAAGAAATAATTTAAATTTATCATTTTCTAAATTTATATGAAATATGGCCTGTAGAGACCAAAGGGTGAAAATATGTATTATAGAAAGTTTATTTGTATTTTTCTAAGATTACATGAGTAATTTGATTTGTTTTTCAGACAGAAGAAATATCCCCTAGTTAGATTGTATAGACCTATTTTTCACATAATCAATTGCATTTCCCCTCAGTGAGGTTGGGTATTTTGAAGACAGTTGATGCAGAAGTCTAATTCAGTCTAACAGACTGTTCCAACATATATACACTATGTTAAAGGACTGATTTTATAAATACATGCAATGGGAAATTCAAGGCATATGGCCAAATTCATGCATCTTGTAGGTCAGCCCTTGAAATCTACTGAGGATTCAGCCTAATGAAGACTGGCAGTGTCACATTGTCATGCTGCTCTTCCCCACTCTCTTATCATCGCTGTTTTTAACATTTCTCTGACATACTAACACTTGTTCACTTGCCAGAATGTTCTTTTGAACTGTAAGTAGAAGAGTTCATGAAACTGGCATCCTGAAGAGCTCAGTTTCACTCCAGCTTCTCAATACTACAGAAGAGCCAATGATGTAATGGAGAGAGGGGCAGAGCAAAAGCTGTCATATTTTCATTCCTCTGTTAAAACTGGTTTATTTACAATACTCTACTAATGTAATTTAGCTTGGAAAATGACCAAAATCTAAGTTTTAATTCAAAACATGCAGTTTAATTTTGGTCATGTTCCAAACAGAACTACACTAACAGGGTGCTGTAATACTACAGTGAATTTTAAATGATGCACTAGAATATAATGACCTTTTCTTCTGCTCTGCTCTGAGCTGTGCTCCTCTCACCTCCTGCAGCATCCTAGATTCTCCCAAACTCAGCATCACAGTCTGGATGAGAATGATGTTTCAAAAGAGTTAATTGGTGGCAAAAACATTGTTAGCAAGACTACTGAGAAGATAAACTATGAAAAAAATCTCTTTTTGATAGCTCAAAATATTGAATTCTAAAGATGCAATCAATAATGAATTGATAAGAAAATGTTACAATTTCTGATGATGAGAAACTATGGGAAATTTACTGATACTTTTTCTTATTACACTGGGCAAGAATAATTTGGAATAATGATTTTGAATATTCAGCTTTCTGAAGATTAGGAAAATTTATAACTTAATCATTGAAAGGATGTTCCTGAATATAATTTCTTTCACATCACCATTAGAAAAGAAACTGATATTTTTAAATCTCATTTTAGTATGAAACAACAGCTGTCTTTTAAAACTTGTTACCATGCAACTGTTACACTTTACTTTTGAATTTATTGAAACTGCCAATGGATTTACAGAAAATCTCCAGACTGGTGTCAAGACGTGAAAATATTCTAATATACAGTCACTGGACTAAAGTCAATTTTATTATAGCATTTAAAAAATATTAAATGCTTCATACACGATGAAATCACATCTCTAGATGGGGTTTTAAAATGTACAGAGTCATTTAGAATGACATTTAGAATATCATTTCACTTAGTGATTTATAATACCTAAGTTGTAGAAAACAGAACAAAACTCTTCACTAGTAGTTCCTATTAGTAAATCAGACTTTGCATTTATGAAAGCTGCATCCTTTCCTGTCTTTTCCCTTCTTCTCTAGCATCTAATAGTACAAGTTCAAGATGGATTTGTCTGAATGCAGGGCAGTGAAAATTGGCAAGAGATTTGTCTTAGTTCACCTATCTTAAAATTCTCCAAAAGCTGACATTTCCTCAATTTCAAGTGGTTTTTAACATTGCAAGTTAACTTTATGAATTGCATTGGAAAACTGGATAAAAAGTGTTAATGGGAAGTCAGACTTCTTTTGTAGTCATTCAATAATATTATAAGTGACAATTCAGGGATAGTGTCTAAAGCAGATTGTTATGGTCAAAAGAAAATGATACAGCTGTTACAGAAAAAAAAAATCTAATTATTTGGTTTTGCACATAATTTGAGGCTCAGTCTCTTAACTTGATGTAAAATGAAACATATGATAAATACTTCCATAAGTTAATGTAAAGAAAAAGAGTAATTTACAAAAAAAAAAAAAAAAAAAAAAAAAAAAAAAAAAAAAAAAACAACCAAAATATAAAAAANAAACAAAAAACCAAACCCAAGTTAATTAAAAAAAATACATTTAGCTTTGTCTTTCCTCCAACTAATGAAACTAATTTTCAGCAAATACTGTATTAGGGAGTGAATTGTCACATGACAATTTTTTTCCTCAGTAAGGACTTCTTTATTCCAATAAACATGGTATAGATACTAAAAATTAGACAGTGACATGAAAAATGTACATTGTAGTCTACTGCTGTAGTGCAGTTTTAACATGTGGTAGTTGAGTATTTATTTCCCTTTTTTACTTCTTTCATGGTGAAACCAGAAGCTTTATATACCTCCAGTAAAAAAAGTCAGCAAAATAAACCCTAAATTAAAGAGAACAATCCAACCAAATCCAAAACCCCCAAACCAATACATTTTTTACTCTCTCTGCAGAGAGAACAGACTGCAGAGAACAGACTGCAATCTGATCATAAAAGATGCAGCAGAACAGAGTGACTTCAAGAGCTGAAAAGAATTGCTTTAAATGAGATGAATTATTTTGATTTTAAGAACTCTGTTGGAAGCTAAAACAATAGACTCAGTAGCTCAGTAGAAAAATACAATTAAAATGAGTGTTGTCTACAGAGACTTTTTATTCAGAGATGAAGGTTGTTTTCCTCTCTCTCGGTTCAGCTGCACCGGTGGGGTGGAGCAGCTGGCACTGGTGTCCATGGCAGTTGCCAGGCTGTGCCCACTGCTGTGGATGGTGGGAAACAGCCACTACGAGCTCCAGCAGCTGCTGCAGCAGACCCTGCTGCTCATTATTTGGAAATATTACAGTTCTCCCCAAGTAGATGGGCATTCTGATCCAGAACCAAGGCTAATACTGTAGCCTTTGCAATATTTGCCTTCTAAAATCGGTTGCATTTCCAAGAAGAATGGATCTTTTCAACTCAGATGTTTGTCCCCTCTGCACGTAGCTGACTATGTTCAATTAGCAAATTTTTGTTTGGCTGTCAGTCTCGAGTTTTTATTCTTTAGGTAAGTGGATTCTCTTGATTATTTCTGTGTCTGGACTGAAACACATGGGTGCATTTTTTTTTTCCCCACAGTTTGATTTTTCAGTAGAAACAAGATGAATTATTTCACTGTTGAATTATTGTAAATTTTGACAGTCTCTCATTATGGACTGATGTGAATAGGAGTGAATATTACCAGTTTGCCTGAGTATGAGGGAGGTTCCTTTGTTTAAGACAGAAAGATAAGGGTAAAAAAGAAAGCATATGTACTTTAAAGGCCATGGTTGATCTCAACTGTCTTCACTTTAGCTGTCCAAACATTAGTGTTTATTTCATTTATTTTTTATGTCAAGTTAAAGGAGGGAGCCTCTTGGCACTTCCAAAAGACTATCCATATAGAGCATATGTACACACATTCATATATGTGTGTATATATATATATATATATANGGAGTGGGGCTGGTGAGAGATTGAGTGAGCTGAGCTGCACCCACGACAAGGACTGTCTCAGAACGAGGTTTTATTTTTTTCATATTATTCATTCTTTGTGCTTGTGGGCACTTTGTTAAATAAATAGTTTTTTCCACTTTTCTGTGAGGAAGTTCTTTTGCCCAGACTGGCAAGAGGGAGGGGGCCGTTTGGGTTTCCTCTCTAGAGGAACCCTACTTCAGGGGTTTTCTCCCAAATTTGCCCTAAACCAGGACAGGAATTGAATGATTCATCCTCTGGAATTGTCTTTTTTATCACTTGTCAATAAATAAATAATAAACTAAAAACTGAAACCAAATTTTGGATAGCCAGCTGGTGAAATAAACTCCATGTTTTGAGTAAGAATATCAGCAGAAATGCACTAATATCCGAATAGCCACTCTAGCTTTAAATTGTTTGCTGTCAAGACTGTTTTATATTTCCTTTGTGCTATCTTAAACAATTTTTAATAAATGGGTAAGAAATATATTAAAAAATCACATTTTTTTCTTTTCATACTACATGTAACACCATAAGTTTTGAATACCGGTTGTCAGAAGTAGGTTGAATAAAGCTTGATTAAAAATTATATAAAGAACCAAGTAAAACATAAGAATAAATTTAGTACTAAAACTTGTATGCTAAACTGGAGAGAGGTATGGGGTGACCTTGGCCCTAGACCAAATTGTGTGGGCTGACTTACAGTTCTCCTGTTTAGGTCTGGTTCCCGTTTTAGAGAAGTGGTTGAATTCAAAACATAGAAATTTTACTGGGGCCTTCTTTGTGACCCCACAAAAAATTTAAGTGGTTTGGATATATTTTCCTCTGCTCAAATTATTTGAAGCAATGTTAAAGATTTTAAAGTGTGAAAATATAATGCCTGCACTGCGCTCTATGGAATGTCAGGAAAACAGGTGGAGTATTTGGATGTATAAACTCTATTGTGTGAACTGGAGGGGGCAAACCTGGCTCAGACTTGTGCTGTTTGCTCTTTGGGATTGATTCATGCCAAAAATCTCCCAAGCAATACTCATGTTTCATCACTGAGTACAAGCTGGAGTGGTCTAAAACAGAGCTAATAATTCTGCAATATGAACGGTCAAGAGTGCAAGTTAATAATTGCCTTTTTGTCTTCAACTAAGCATACTTAGTTCAGTTCTCCTAAAGGTTAAAAAACCACCCATTTTCCATTGAAATTTCAGGTTCCATTTAGTGCTTTTTTACTCTAAAATGTTTGCTACACTACAAATACTTCTTGTAATACCAAAGTCCAGCAAATGATCTTCAGGCTTCAGCTAGCTCAACTTCTCTTCCTCTAAGGAAAGACAAAGCACAGAGCCATTTGTGGCATTTCCATCTTACTCAGTTCTCATCCTAAATGTCAATTTTAGCAACTAACTCTGAGATTCTTATACCCTGTAGGACCCATATGATGGCACTACAAACCATTTCTCCATCTTTTTACTCTCAAAACCCTACATGCCTGCAATCAGAAATTGATGTACCTCCAGTCAGAAAACAAAATCCAGTGAAGAATCAGCCAATTCTCCCCAAACGAATGTGGAAGGATTTGCTTCAAAATACAGAGACATAAATGGAACTCATACGTGTAGGTGTAGTGTGTTTGATATTTAATGTCTCACTGCAACCACTGTTTTAAGCAACTGAATTGGGGTCCTGTCAAAATAGTTAGTTGGTTCTAAGACTGCTTTGGACCAGGCAGCTGAAACACACTTTGATTATCTCAATATGTGTGCAATACCAATCAACATCTTCACAGAGCTGGAAAAGTAGGCCAAACATCTGTGTATAAACCTACATTTCAGTCCATAAATTATCCCAGCACCTCTCACACACCACTAGGTGTTTAGGTAACAGGTTCAAGTCTTATTTCAGATTAAACTTTAGGTTTTGCCTTCTACTGACCTATGCCACCTCCAGCTTCCATCATCTGCAGACTCTGTAATTAGGGACAACCCCAAGTCTACAAGCTACCATAGGAGTTCAGATATGTAGCATACAAGGCTGACGTATTACACAACCATCAAAATTTAGGGGTCTTAATAAATGACTCAGGGAATATTTGACACTGGAATCACTGAGTAATATACTGTCAAGATTGAAGATGCAAATATCTTCTGATAAAATATTTGTCCTAGTAAATCAGAACTACCAATAATATTAAATGTAATGCTGCTCTGCCAGATAAGACTCACAGTGTGGTTAAGACTGCTTGACATAATACTGCTCCAAGGCAGAGAGGTTTTTATCTACTTATGTATTTAATAAGATACAAATGTGTCACAGTTTCCACCAGGTGATTAAGTTCTAGTGGATTATTCTAAGAAAAGTACCTCCATGAAATTTCAAATACGGTATCCAGAAAAATCATCACAAATACTGTTTATTTATCCAATAGGCAATGGGATTTCTCTCTCCATAAAAAAAAAAAAAAATCAAACACCAGTCAGCAATCACATCATTAAACACTTTGGGAAGGAACAGTGTAATGACAAGTCTGTAGGTTATGACTACAGTCAGACTAATACAATCAAAATATACTGCTTCAAAGATCAAAATATTCTTCAGTACAGAAGACAAGTTTAGAACATGTAAGTGGGACATTTGTCAAAGACAAATCATTCTGACTGTCTGTGACAGGGTTTATTTGATACAGATATCAATTATATGAGTTGCATATCACACCCACTAAGACATTAAAATAATATGTAGCGATCAGATTTCATTAACTCCTACAAGATTTTGGATTAGTGTGCAGAGATCAGACTCCCAGCCATATGCTCTGGGCACAAGCTAGAGAGCTAGAATGAGCATGGGTTGACCTTAAATTATTTTTCTGATCTTCTACAATTTTGTGTTGTTTGAAAGCAGTGAGTTAGACATCTAAAAATTAGATTATAATTTTCTATGCAAGAATTGGTAATGAAATTAAAAAGGGGGAAAATATTTGTTTTCTTCTCATCTAAGATGTGCTGTGTTCACGTAGAATCAAGTTTTAGCAAAACACTTTATATTTTATAGTTTATTTATGTTTAAACAATATTTTTCCTAAAAATACTATTTAAAAAGGGAAATAAGGAAGACTCAGATAACTGCAGGTCTCGGTGTCCGGCAAGATCATTGAGTAGCTCCTCCTGGAAACTGTGCTAAGGCACATGGAAAATATATAGTTGATTGGTGACAGTCAACACAGCTTCACCAGGAGCAAATAATGCCTGACAGGTTTGGAGTTACTGCAGTGGTGGACAAGGGAAGGACAATTGACATCATCACTTGCACTTGCACAAATGTACAAAGCATTTGACATTGTCACACATGATATCCTTGTCTCTAAACTGAAGAGATAAAAAAATTGGCTGGATGTTTGCGCTCAATGGCTCGATGGCCAAGTGGAGACCAGTGTTGAGGTGTGTTCCTTAGGGGTCAGTTTTGGGACTGGTATTTTTTAACATCTTTCTTGGCAGCATGGACAGTGTCCATGAATGCACCCTCAGCAAGTTTTCCAATGACACCAAGCTCTGCAGTGCACTGGAGGGAGGAGATGCCATCCACAGGGACCTTGATGGTCTTGAGAGGGACCTTGACAGGCCTGAGAAGTGGATGTGAACATCATAAAGTTCAGCAAGGCAAATTGCAGGGTCCTGTACATGCCCCAGGCCAGTCACAAAGACAAACATAGTCTGGACAAAGAGAGGATCAAGACTAGCCCTGGGGAAAAGACTTCAGGGTGTTTGTGGATGAAAGCTCAAGGTCGCTTGGCAATGAGTTCTTGAAACCCAGAAGGCCAATCATGTCTTGAGCTATATCAGAAGCATGGCCAGCAGGTCAAGGGACATGATTCTCTCCCTCTTACTCTTCTGAGACCCCACTTGGAGTACTTGGAGCCACTCTATCACTGCTCTGCAACTGGACAGAAGAGAGAAAATGTAATGAAAGGTTCACAAGTTGAGATAAGCACAGAGAGATATCACTCATCAAATACCACTACAGGCAAAACAGACTTGACTCAGGGATCTGAACTGATACTATTACAAACAAAATCAGAGCAGGATAATGACAAGTAAAACCAATTCTTAAAAACATTTTTTTCCTTCCATATCTCCCTCCTTTCCATCTGTACCTTCTCGCCTCCAGTAGTGCAGGGAAATGCTTTGAAGTGGCATCTCTCCCATGGAAGACAATTCACGAACTTTAGCATGAGTCCAGCCCACAGGCAATAGCTCTTCACAAACTTCTGCAATATGAGTCATTCTTCCACAGGATGTAGTCCTTCAGGCACAGCCTGCTCCAACATGAGTCTCTCCACAAGTTCTATCAGGAAACCTACTCCAATATGGGTTACCTTCTCCATGGGTCTTCAGGTCGCTGGAAGGAGCCTGCTCCATCATGGATTTCCCATGGGTTCACAGGGAATTCATATAGCATTTACCTGCTTGGGTGTGGGTGTCCTCCATGGGCTGCAGAGGTACAGCTGCTTTACCATGATCTGCACCACAGGCTGCAGGGAAATCTCTGCTCTGGCACCTGGAGCACCTCCTGCCCCTCCTGCTCTACTGGCCTTGGTGTCAGCAGAGTTTTTTCACTCGCATATTTTCACTCTGTTCTTCCCTGGCCACAATCACATCTGTGCAAAAAGATTTTTTTTTGTCCTTCTTAAATATGTTATCACAGAGTCATTACTATGATTCCTGATTGGCACAGCCTTGGCCAGTGGTGTGTCCATCCTGGAGCCAGCTGGCATTGGCTTTGTTGGATATGGGGAAGCTTCTGGCAGCTTCTCACAAAAGCCACCCCTGTAGCCTACCCGCTACCAAAACCAAACTCCTAACACAAGAAAAAACTTTTAGAAAGAGTCCTGAGAGCTGGATAACTTATGGAAACAGGCTGAGGACTGGGGCTGTTCCACCTGGAGAAGATAATGTTTTAGGGAGAACTCTTTTTTGTCTTTCAGTTCCTAAACAGGAATGACAAGGAAGATGGGAACTTTTTAAAAACCAGACTTTTTACAAGGATGTGCAGTGACATTACAAGGGACATTGGCTTTAAATTGAAAGAGAATAGCTTTAGATTAGACATTAGGATAAAAATTCTTTATTGTGAAGTTGGTCAGACACTGGAACAGGTTGCTCAGAAAGGCTGGGGTGTTCAAGACCGGACTGGATTGGGCTCTGAGTAACTTGGTCTAGTGCAAGGTGTCCCTGCCCATGACAAGGGAGATGGAGCAGAATGATCTTTAAGGTCTCTTTCAACCCAAACCATTCTATGGTTCTATGATTACTTAAACACACAAATAACTCAGCAATTAGGACACAAGGCAGAAATGTGGCACAGGCCATTCCGTATTCTGCTGTTCAAACATTTTGAATAAGAAGTATGGGATGATTAGCTCTTGTCATTCCTGGCGTAATTTACCAAGTTATGCAAAGAATTAAATATTAAAAAAAAAAGAACGGAAAACTCACTGTTGAACTCCCTAAGCTGAATAATCACATCCACGAAAGGTTAAAGGAGATTTTTTTTTTAACTTGGAAAGTAGAACAGAGAACTGTGAAAAAAACTTGTGATATATGTAAGTGGTGTGGGGAATATATATATATTTTTTTCTGAGTGCAAACTCTTTCACATGTATGCAAATGATGTTACAGCTGAAAGTCTGAGATCAATCAAAAGGGACTTCAGAGACCTGAGAATAGCACTAAAAAAATTGGGAGCATAGGTAATGTTGTCTTCAATAATCACAGAAATGGGGGAAAGACCTTGGTAGAAGCATCTGAGAGTATTATACCATTATCTGACAATAGGATTAGTGTCTGTGCCAAAACTTTGGATTTCTAAACCACAGAAGAGCCTTCAAGAGACAAAACATGTTGGGGCCTGATGGGATCCCTCTGACCTGATGAGGAAAATGAGTCTGTTGGATCTAATTTGATTGCAGTATTGGGCAATGATTAATGGGATGAAATTTAAAAGTCAGATTGCTGGGTCCTGCACCTAGGACAGTGTAATGCCTAACATAGGTATAAATTGGGAGGTGAGTCGCTGGGGAACAGCCCTACAGAAAGGGATATGGGAGTGTAGTCTGACAGCCAAATTCCACCCTAGCATGCATCAAACTCAGCATTCCCAGCCAGTCAGAAGAGGAGATCATCTTGCCGTACTCAGTGTTGGTGCAGCCTCATCTTGAGTGCTCTGTGCAGTTTTGGGCCCCACAGTTTAAGAAGGATGTGAGGGTCCTTGAACATGTTCAGAGGAGGTCAGCAAAGCAGGTGACAGGGATGGAAGGAATGTCCTATGGAAGAGCAGTTGAGGACTATGCATTTGTCTAGTTTAGAGAAAAGAAGGCTAGGGGATGACCTTATTGCCTCCTGAGGAGTGGATGTGGAAAGAGAGGTACTGTTCTCTTCTCTCTGTTATCTAGAGAAGTGTGGAAATGTTCCAAAACTTCACCAGAGACTTAATCTGGACATTAGGAAGCATTTTCTTACTGAGATTGACTTAGGTGGTCAAACACTGGAACAGGCTTCCTGGAGAGGTGAATGATGTTCCAAGCCTGTCAGTCTTTAAAAGCCATTTGGAGTATGCCTTTGATAACATGCTTTAACTTTAGTGAACCCTGAATTGGTCATGCAATTGGACTAAATCATCATTTTAGGTTTATTCCAAGTGAAATATTCTATTCTATTCTATGTCACTCAATGAAATAATTCAGTAACAGAATTAAAGAAAAACAGAGCCCATTTGAATAACAATTCTTAATAAGACTGTGAAGCTCTTAACCAAAAGATCTTTTTATACCAGCAATATAAATGGATTAAAAGTAGTTTTAAACTTATCCAATTAGGAGGATGTATTAATCACTACAAAATGTGGTTGGCTGAGTGCAATTTTAAGATCACAAAACTTGGCTAGCAAGCAGGGGGTATACCAAAGGAACTTCACTTGGCCTTGGTTTTATTCTTGTCTAAAAAACGGGGCCCAACATTAGGTCATACAAAGAATACTGAGCTAAACAGACCTTTGGCTTTGATTTGCTTTGGAACTCTGAATTCTTTTCACTAAATTGTAGGATTTAATGTTCCCAGTCTATTTCCTGAATTTGACTCCACAATGTAGATTACTGAAACACTCCTGTAATCATTCATCCTAAGAATGACTGATATGTAGATATGTTATACACGTCCTTCGTATATGGAGCTATGTAATGTATAGTCCTTTGTCTTTTCTTTTCTTCTTCCCTCTCCAATTGCCTTTACCTTTCCCTTCCTTGGATATCTTTAATATTTTTCAATAAGAAAGCAAGGTAGATTATTTCAAGTCTCCTCCTCAAAAGATTTTCTCAAAAGTGCTGCTGCCCAAGTGCTGCAGGGAGACAAGGATTTCAATGAGCCATTAGAGCATGCAGGATTAATAAGATATTAATCAAATGTGGATCACCTGCAGAAAATGAATAATATATTGGGAAAGACTGCCAGGAATAATAAAAACCAAATGAACAAAATGGAGAAGAAGATTATCTTGAAAATGACAAAAGAGTAGAGGTACTTTGTTCCTGGCCATATCTTAAAATGAGGACTTGTTTCCTGGGCCACTTCAACACTGAAGTTAATTTACTTGATAAAAAAATAAAGAGACAACGTCATCACCAGCCCTTGAATCTGATGCCCTAATTTGGTTATATCAAAAAACCATATTAATAACTCAGCTGGTAGATTTAATGTCTTTAATGACCCTGGTTGTGAAATGGGTTGAGATACAAGATCTTCCGCTGACTGGTATTTGTTTTGATACTGGAACATGAGTCAAAACTGGGATATCTACCAGTAATTGAAAAGAAAATTACATTTTTAGAAATAAATAACAGTTTATGGAACATAAACACCCTGAAAGTTATTACTATCATTGAATCAAAAATATAAATAATAATAATTATATTGCTCAGTCCTTGATGTGTTGAAAATTTGGAGAGAAGTATGATGGTCTTAATTTTTCAAGCAAAGGTCAATTCTCTTCTAATAAAACATTCTCTGCTACTGGAAACTTGTAATAGTTGACATCAGTAACACTGACATCAGCATGAATTTACACAAGGATCCCAGGGTTCAGCTCCTAGTCAGAGTTCAGTGATGTCTTCAAGTGACTAACACAGATTAAGGACCTCTCACTTTAGGATTTTGCATTTTAAAAAAGATTGTCTCTATTTTAAAGTGATAGTTTCATTTTTATAATAATATTTTTAGAGACATGAAGATAAAAAAGAAATCTTAAGAGAAGAAGACATGAAGAAGTCTTAAAAGTCATGGCAGCGCATGAAGTGGAAGTGACTTATCCCTCAACAGAAAAATAGGAACTACTTCCCTGTCCCTTGAAATCTTTGCTGAATACAAAGTACTGACCTGTATAAGTGCTTCTGCACATCATCTGACATAGTTTTGTTCCCTTATGTCCAACTTCCCTTATGTCCATGAATTTAAAATTTTCCATTATGTAAGAATATACCAATGTGACACAATACAGAGCAGACAAATAAGCTGTTTCTAAATCATTCATCTTGTGTACCGGAAACTGTCTAAACATACTAGCCAGTCAATGATATATTTTTCTTTTTTTTTCAAAAATTCAAAATAAGTCAATAAATACAGGGGTTTAATAGCTTTTATATTATGTGGTCATTTAAGTTTTATGAAGGCAATATTATCTATTACATATCAATAATTCAAGTACTACTAAGTAAGTGAGACAATGAGGTTTGAATATGTGGCCTAAAAAGCAAAATAGTGCTAGATTTCAAAATTTAAAATTTTTGTTGCCCAAAAGGCTTGGGGGAAAAATCTGCCTTCTTACTAGATTCTAAATGCAGGTGAAAGAGTTAAATTCATATGAAACAGGCAGTCAATGTCTGCAAGATTTGAAAATCTAGCTCTGCATAGACAACAGATTTAGATTTGCAAGATCAAATTTCAATAGAACTTGTATTTTGGGGATGTCACCCATCACAAATCAGTCATGCAAGCTTTTCTGATGATAAAGTATTAAATGCTTGGTTTAAAATTCACGTCATTAGATGTATATGCTGCAATCAGACATTTCCTGTTCATGAAAATACGTATAATTAAAGAGAGAAAAAATGTATGTCAGCTGCCAGATGTGCTATTTGCTTACACAGTACATACCGTAGACAGGGTGGGAAGTATAAGATATGTTATTTTGTCTTTTTACAACTCTTATTTTTAAGAGCTTTGAAAGCAGTTGCCTCCAGAACGATCAGCATCTCAGAGCTGCAGGAATACGCATCCTCTACCCTTTAGTGGCTTAGCTTATTATATTTTAAGTGCTATGCAAAATCATCTTTGTCACTACTTTGCAAGGCAATTGCATAAGAGATTGTGGCCATGAAGAATTGCCAATGGCACAGTCCCTTCATCAAGGAGAAAGGCACTGCAGACAAATAGCCACAAGGGAAGGGTAGTGTGTGCAGCAACACCAGGCACAGAGTATTTGCAGAGAGTATTGTCAGAAGAGAAGCAGCCTTGTTTTATTAAAAAGAGTGATCAGATTGTGAGATATAACTGGGACCTTTTAAAATGAGATCATGTTTTGTTTTGACAGTGAATGTACCTCATAAGCCTTGACTTGGGAATCCAGGCTGCTTCATTCTCCTAAATTTCGATCCTTTTCCAAATTTGGTGGTATATTCACCACATCTGTCTTACCTTTCCAACTCTGTGTTCATAGTTTTCATATTAATTTTAGGTTAAAATCTTCATTTCTTGAAGGTTACTGTTGTCTCTAACTATATATTTTCTTTAAACCTTTAAGAAAGACTTTATAGTGAGATAATTGAAGAAATTACCCTCAGTTATTAATTTGCAGCCTAAATTGAGTTCACATTGGCTTCCAAGTCCTTTTAGTCTTCTTTGATCATTGGACTGAGTGTGAAAACATCACTATCAGCTGTTAACACTGTCATACTCTCACATTCACCTTAAGTCACACACTGTCATCCCCTCCTTACATGGCAACCCAGAGGTCACATACACAGCTAAAAAGGAAACACTTCACAATGTTTAGAGACATTCAAACCTCCTCAAAACTCGAAAAAATTCCCATAAAAAGACATTTGAAGTTTGAATAGTCACTTAGTTAAATAGGCACACCAGTGCCTGACAAAGCAGAAGCAGAATTAAGATTTTTTTTTCATAAAAAAGAAGTGCTCTATCCCATAAATCCAAAATCTGTGAGAAACAGGATGCATTCCAGGCTGATGGAGATCAAATATAGCAAAGCAAATTCTCATATTCTAGACAAGAAAAACCCAACAACATTTGCCTTTCTTGAAAAGAAATCCCTAGAAGTGATTTCTCTGTAAAATTATGTGTGCTCCAATTATGTGTGCTTATAATAGAAAAGTACATTTATATGCAATATCTAAAAGAATCTGAACAAGTGCACTTTCTTCACGTAAGAATTTTTAAAAGACATTTAGCCTTGGTGATGGAGATTTCATCAACCTTGTGATGATCTGTGTTAATTTGAGAACATCATCTGAGAGCCATTTTTAAACACTGGAGCTGCTAAAGAAATACAATAATAATACTAGTTATTATTATGACTAAAGTAGGTTGTGGACTTGCTGCTATCTGGGGACAAAGCCATTACTATAACAGATTAAGTAGTGATTACATTGGTTTACTTGCTGTGCTTATCTGCAATGTTGGACTTCAGTGCTACAGTGAAACAATGTCCTCATTTGTTAAATTAATAGGATTTTGCACACAGTAGATAAATTAAATTCTATAAATTGATTTGTGTCTTACTGGAAGAAAAGAATTGAAACTCTACAGAGATCAGGTGAAATTGCCAGAGTCTGCCTTTAAGCACAGACCTATGGATTTAAAAGACTGATAAAAATGATAAGTAGGATCAGGACACCTAATGATTTTCTGGGACAGAAGAAAAAAAAATGTGTTTGACTGATGCTTTTTTTCCCCCCAAAATAAAAGTTCTTTAGCCTACATTTCACAACATATTGAACCAAATCAAACCTTTTGGTTTGGAGCATATATATATAAACAGTGAAGATATCTCTTGGAGAAAATATATAATGTGGGATCCAGGTAAGGAGAGACTGCTGCAGCTTCATGTTCCCATGTCCTAGCAAGGCTGAAGTGCATGCACACACTGCACACATATACACCACGTATATACACGTAAGCATGGCTGGCTGCAGAGATCACAGGCAGACACCCAGATCATTCACACAATCACAGCACCCCATCCTGATGAGCAGGATGGAATTCCTTTGTGGAAATACATATACCAGTGTGCAAGGTAGATCAGACACTCAGTCTTCCATATGGATGTCCCAGATGTGCTTCTGGCACCTCACGTGTACAAACATGTGTGCGCATGCACACGCAGAGTTGATCCAAACTCCCCCAGGCCCCACAGTCAATGTCCCTGTATTCTCACCCTTAGCAATATACAGGCACCCTCACACGGTTACAGACTCCCTCATTCCTCTGGTTCCTCAGGCCACTCAACCTACTCATTGGCTCCAATTTTGCTCCAAATCTCCAAAATCCCTCCCTTTCCCACCTTTGGTTCCACCCCTAAATGCCTCAAATAAATCCTGTGTAATCTCAAAATGTTCCTCCCCTGCATCCTATTATGTGTCCCACCCTCAGGTTCCAAATCCTGCCCAATGTCAAAGGTGACATGAAGATCTGGCCCCAGTGACTCTTAGTGATGGGTTTCCCACCTGGACACTAGGGCTTGAGAATCCCCTGAGTCAGCCCTGGGAGGGGCCCAGAGAATGTGTTTCCTCTTCCAGAGTCTTAATTTGAATTCTTACCTGCCATTGTGTTCTGTGAGGGGCCTGGCAGTATCCTAGCACACAATTATTTGGCCTACCCCTGACCAAATTATCTTCATTTTACTCTAGTGACCCTGCCTCTTTTCTAGGATGTAGGACAAATTACTTTCTTTTCTGTCCTTGGGAATTTGAGCCTAATTTTAGAAACTTCCCATCCTTTACTACTACTACTACTACTACTACTACTACTACTACTGCTACTGCTACTGCTACTACTATTATTATTATTATTACTCTTATTATTATTATTATTTAGGGTAGAATACTTGGAGTTTTTCTTCCTCAGCTACTTTGATGCTGGCAAACTAGGGAGGAATCATCAGTTGCTTTTATTTATTTCCATTACCTTTTTTATCTCTTATGTTACATTTACATCTCACGTATTTTTCTAACCATACTAATCTCATAAATTTAACATGAATTCATGAAGATTTGTGGCTGTTCCAAAATTTCCTCTTTTATGGAATCACTTATTCATTGAGAAAACAAAGAAATAAGTACTGCCAAGTTTTATTTAGCAGTGTAAATCTGTCTGTTGTTTTGTTGGTGGGGTTTTTTTGGTTGATTTTTTTTTTTTTTGCAAATTTACAATAAGATTTTAAAAAAATATTCTGCCAACTAAATTTCCTCGTATATCTAGTTTTTTTGCAGAATTTAGACTTCTGGGTTTAGTAAAATTGTTTTTTTGCTTTGAATTGCTGAATTGGTGTTATAAGGTCAAAACATACCTGGCCAGCTTCTTATACCATAATGCAAGGTATGTCAGCTCCATTTCTTCTCTTACTAGTTAGGAAAAAAGTCCTTTCATGGTAAAAATATTTTTTAATAACTCTGAAGTAGAAGGTTATGCCTGTAGTACCTTGCAGGTCCGGAAAAGCATTTAATCATAAGCAGGACTCCCTCTGTTTTCAGAAATGTTAGCATTAGTCTAACGTCATCATAACATTTAGTATACCAATAAATCATGCACATATTAAACATTCGACAAGCTCAAATAGTAAAAGACAAGCTCAAATAGTAAACTGTATAGAAATAAGCAGCTGAGACAAAGCCTTAACTTTGCAGATTTCCTTATTTTATACAGACAGTGAAGATTTGGGAAGTGAGGTACACAGCTTTAAGTAGTTGTGACTTAATCAAACTTTCACATGGAGTTTATTTTAATGTGAATTATTCTGTTAAAGATATTGCTTGGCAAATTTCTGGAGGAAGAATTTTGCTATCAATAAGGCACCAATGGCATGAAAATATTTTTAAATGGAGGAAAAATCAGGATATGATTCAATCACATGACAAAATTTTAAAAATTTAAATATTTAAATTTCTTGGTAGACTAGTATAAGGGATTAATGGATAGAAGAATTTAGAGCAAATACTTTAAAGCCTTCAGTATAAGTAACTGTAACAGTAAAAGTAACTCTTCAGAGATTATGGTAAAATGAAATATTAATCTATATGAAATAACATTAAAGTATTTCTATATATCTACTTTTTTTCTGGTCATGTGCATAAATACAGACATGACATCATGCATTAAGTTATAATTACTTTTAATTGTTCCATTTTGGTCTTTATTTCAGTTTAATGCGTAAGTTTAAAACAAGTTCAAGACAAATCAATATTTGATCTAATACTGAAGAAAATTCTTTGTAATATCTAGAAGAAATTTCATAAGAAATATGAAGGAGGGAGGCATTATAAAGATTATGTTTTGGTTTTATGGCAAGAACACATTTATCCTGTTAAAATCTTACAGTAAATTGTAGTTTTCAGAAATGTCTGCTCCATGACCTTGCCAGGCTAAGAGGTAAGACTGACCAGTCAGCAGTTCCTCATGTCTTCTTTATTTCCCTTTTTAAAATGGGGCTTACGTCTCCCCATTTCCAGCCAGTAGTAACTTCACTGGATTGCCACAGCTTCTCAAATATGGTAGATAATGCTTTAGCCTCTCCTGATAGTTCCCTCAGGGCCCATGAATGTCTGTCGTCAGGTCCCATGGACTGATGAGATACATTCATGGGCCCTGAGGGAACCTTAGATGGTCTTGAAACTGGTCTCTTACCACAAATGGTTCTTCATTCTCCCCTTAACTGTGACTTGGGTGGTGTGGCTGGTGGTGAAGATCAAGGACAAAAAGGTCATTGAATGTCTCAGCTGTATCCATATCCTGAATAACCAAGCATATAGTATTATTACAGATAGAACCCACATTTTCATTGGTCTTTCTTTTTTACCAGCATATCTACTGAAGCTTCTTCTATCTACTGAAGGTTCTTGTTGCCCTTGACATCCCAGGCCATATTTATATCTGATTCCTGTCTGCCTGGACAATTTCTCTGCATTCCTTCCAGACTGCCTGTCCTTCCACCCTCTGTAGGCTTTCTTTTTGCTCTCCAGTATCGCAGTCAACATGGACACTGCACTCAAGGTGCTTCATTAATTTCATCAGAAGGCTTTAAGCANTGTCTGGTGGTCTTTCCTGACTTTGTCATGATGCATCACTCAGAGAAGTTGTTCCTTGAATACCAACCATCTTTTTTCTTGAATACAAAACAGCCCTTTAAGGGCCTTTCAGGGCCTTACTCCATGGTATTCTATCAAGCAGGTCCCTGAACAGGCGATCTGCTCTCCTGAAGTCCAGGGTAATGAGCTTGTTGTATGCCCTCCTCACTGCCCTAAGGATCTTGAACTCCACCATTTCAAGGTTACTGCAGATAAAGATGCCTTGAGCTTCACATTCTCATCAGCATCTCCTTGTAAATGAGAACAAGGTCCAGCATAACACCTCTCCTTGATAGCACCTCTCTCATTTGGAGAACGAAGTTATCAGCAATGCATTCTAGGAATTCCTGCTGTGTTGTCCCTCCAAGAGATGTCAGGGTGTCCCATGAGGACCAGAGCTTGTGGCTATGAGGCCACCCTAATCTGTCTTTAGAGGGGTCTCATCTGATTGGGTGGCCTGTAGCAGACCCTCACATAATGTCACCTATCCCTGCCCTTCCATTAAAGCTAACCCATAAGCTTTTGGTTGGCTCCTTACACACCCCCAGCTGACATTCCATGCACTTCTTAGGATAACCTTCATTTCTAGTGAGGAACTCCTGCAGCTCCTGAGGAATTATCCTGTAAAAAATGAAGTTCATAACTCAGGACATCAGTGCTCACTTGTTAGTTCAAACTGGAACTAAAGACTAATATTTCAAGTTTATTGTGAAACTGTGTTTCAAGGTTGGACTGAAAATGCATTATAAATTATTTTTAATTGTTTAATGTATTTTTCCAGTGTTAAAAGATTGTAAAAGGAAAATCTTCTTTGAAATCAGAACATTCTTAGCTGAATTCAAGAACAAATAAAATGAAAGATAAAAGTAGAAATTTTTCTGATATTCATGGTTTTGCTGAATTGCCTTCTGTTTTCATCCATGGGTATTGACCCAAGTTTATTCCTAGGGAATACTGTGTGTTCTTGATAACTGTGGTTATCAAGGAAAAATATACAGTAGAGTTATTCAAGAGCACAGAGAGTTATGAACTACATGAATCATGGGATCCACCTGAATAACTGAATGAAATGAACTGAATAACATCTGAAAAAGAATTTCTGGGGTCATCTAGGTACTGAAGGTGATATGGGATTTTTTTGGGGGGAGCTGGATACTGTGGGGGTTTTGTCTGTTTCTTTGTTTGTGTTTTGTTTCTTTATTCTGTCATACCTCACTCCCTAACTTGCCTCACTCTGTTAAAATATTTAGTTGCAGTAGAGAAAAGCAATAGAATAAAACAGCTTGGATGAGTCCTGCAGTAGGCATCCAGTAGGATGCACAATCTGTTGTATTCCACAGAAGAGAAAGACACCAAGTAATCTTGACATCTCTGCTTAAATGCAAAAAACGCTCTGCTCTGCTTTGCTGTTATTTCACTAGAATATATTTGTCTTTCTTAGTATTGTTCTTTGGTTGTTTTTCAAAAGTCACATTGTGGTACTTTTTGGCAAATTCAACAGATCTAAATAAACATAAGGTTGCATGCTTTTTTTTTTTTTTTAATTTTAGTTGGATTTCTCTTGCTACAAATTTAAGTATTACCTGGAGAGCTCTTTTGTCACATACTTTTATCTTCAGTCTTTTACACACAAGTTGACACTTTTTTCATAACACATTCAAAGCAGTGTTAAGTGATGCCCCTCTCACTCTTATGAATATCCCATTACACTATGGAAAACACACTGTGCTCTCTCCTGCAAGGTTGAATGCAGATTTTGATATTTGATATTTTGATATTTGATTTTGATATTTTTCTGTCATTCAGTTCAAGTAAATAGTTTTAAATATATCAACAGAGATTAGATGTCAATATATGAGATGACCCAAAAGAAATTGAATCAGTCCAATAGAACTGGTAGTTTAAAAACATATAGAATATGTTTCTGCTGTAACAAGTTAGTCCAAAATGTTGTGATGTAATCAAGGAGTTCTGTGTTTTTAGTCTGGCTTGCTCATCCATTCTGACAGTATTAAATGTAAACTCCTGTGATATTATTAAATTAACTTTTACAATCATACTTTTAAAGAGGTTTCCTGCCAAAAGGAGAGATCCAAAGGTTAATTTATTGGAGGAACTCTCACTAGCAATTAGCAAAATTTATAAGTTAGTAAAATTCTAGGCATTAATTAGATTTCTATATAAAACAACACATCAGAGTATGCCAGTCAAATCTCTGCTTCCAGGGAAGAGACCTTTTGAGGTTGGATTATTATGCTGTAGTAAAAAAAAATCTTGGCTAGTCTCAACGGACTCAACATATACTATTGCTTTGAGACTGCTAAGAAATCCCTGACTAATTTTTTTAGGATCTAGGCTCCACTCACACCTNTAATTCAAAGAAATTGTAAAAATAAATAAACCAAAAGTACTCGCCAAGATGCTTGAGTGGTAAAGCTACTTTAGGTAACATATTTATATGATTTAGGAGTCTAATCCCAATGGAAATTAACAGCCTAAAACTCCTAAATCTCTTGTATGCTTTTGAAAATATTCTTATAACCACTCAGACAGGAATTCTCTTGCCAAGGTTACAATTCTCTATATCAAAAAACAGTTGTATTCAAGTTGGCTTTCATAGATGAGGGCTGTAATTTAGAATTGCAACAATAGTGATTATAGACTGTAACTGACTTCGGGATGTTAATGATATGCTCTCTTCATTCATGTCAAGACAGAATATAACTTGTCTTTGGTACAAATCTTGACTCTGTGTCCCTAAAGCTTTTGATTTTTAAGTGAATAAGTGAGATAAACAGATCTGATACCTATACTTCTGCAACTTACTTCTACCAAGAGTTAATTCTAGGAATTGCCTAACAGAAAACATTGCTTATGCACTATTGAAATACTCAATAGATCCATAACATGGCAATAATAAGTGTATTTTTAATATGAAAAAATCCAGACTTTGTTTAAATTTCTTAAGAACAGCATGAAAATGCTTCACAGTAACACACACACAAAAAATGGGGTTTTGTGGGTTGGATTTGTCTGTTTTATGGATCTTCTACATTGTCCAGGACAGAAATCATGGTGATGCAGTAATGACTCATGCAGCTAAAATCACTGTTCCCGTGAAATGCTGGACAACATTGGAAAGATTCAGCAAAAAGGTGAACTTAGTCAAGTAAATGCTTCAGATCACATCAACAACTCAGAAATCTATGGTATTATATAGGAGCATAGATACACAGGGTTTTGAAAATACACAAAATGTAGGGTTTTTTCCTTCTCTGCTGAGCATTTGCAGGATGTGTCATTGTTCTCCCTTGCTAGAAAAAAACCAGCAGTAGTAATATCAAAGTATTCTACAGTGGAAATTTTGAATTATGTTTGGTTTTACTAATTTTTAAGCATTCTGTAATTTAAGAACTGGGATTCAGAACTCTACCCTAGCTGCTTCAATTAAACTAGGAACATCAGCTCTCAGAACAATCAGTTTGCTCACGTTTCAGCAGTTCTTAGAGGGACTTCATTGGGCTTTGCACAAAAATAGTCTGTGATTCTAGACAAGGCAAAAAGACAAGGCTAAAGGAGAAACAAATAAAAAATATAGGTTTTACCCTTTTCATGTGAAGCTTAACTTATAGTATTTTCATACCTTCTAAATGACATGTTCCCAGAGGATGCATTTATATGTGTCCATGGAATTACATCTGGGCAGTTCTGTCTTTATTCAGAGCTGTGTTAATGTTATGAGCATGCCAATATGCATTGTGTTTCTGCATATGCCCCTTAGCAGAATATATTCTTTAAAGCTGACTCTGTTTAGTCAACTCAGGTTATGGGTAGAGTAATCTGGGTCGATTTGTACCCATCTCTGTAGACACAGACATCCATGCACTGAGGAACTAAAACCTAAAGTACTATATCATTGTGAAATGATAACTTTCTATCTCTGTACATAAGTTCAGAGTAGCTTCTGGTTAAAGTAACCTATTTTCAGTCAAAAACACTTTAAAAAAGGAATATTCTCATTGGGCTTCTCAGTGTTTCTGACTTCCAAGCATTTTTTTTGCCTTGGGTGTCTTTCTCTGCAAAACCAGAGTTAAACAGCAGCAAAGCTGACTCACATTTATAGATGAAGCCTCACAGATTTATGATGTGAAATCATTTGAACTCACCCAACAATACAATCTTCAAAGACGAAGTTTTCATAAATATCATCAATTTGACAGGCATACATCAATCTATGTCCAAGTGCGAAAATAAATTGCAAAGACTCCAAAATAACCAGGCTAACTTAAAGGGTAAATTACCAGTCTCTGTGCAATGCTAAGTAGTATGAAAATAGGTAAATCACAAAGCATAAAAATAAGAAACACAATTTCTGATTAAATGATTCCTGGGAAGATACCTCATGCAACTCCATTTCATCAGTCAGTGATTGCCAGCAGACTACAATCCCTCTGTACTGCAACAATCAGTAGCAAAATGAGAATATAGGGTCCAAAATCCTGTGAAAAATGGGAACAGGAAAATGGATCACCACAAACATAATTTTCTGGTATTTCTCATCTATGCAAAATTCTGAACATAAAAATATATAAACTTATTCAGAACCTTTGATATAATGTTGATTTTAAAAAAACACCCAATTCATTGTGTTCTGAAAAGCAATTCTACTATTTCATTTATACAAAACAACATTTATGCAAAAAATATTAAAGTATGTCTACTTATGCCTACATTTATGAAGGGCTCTATTTAGTCATTAGATAATAATGTAATGGGAAAGGGAAAGAACTAGATTTTACTTTAAAGAAGCACCATAGTCTCAAAATAACAAGAAAATATTGAGCTGTAATGAGGGAAACACACATAATTTTTAAAAATTTGAAAAAAACCCCACTGAACAAAAAGACAAACAGTAAGCCCAAACCCACATTTTTCCTCCTTAATATGTATGGCGTTGCAGCACTTGTAGAAATACTTTACTATGTTGAAAAATAAAACTTCAGCGTAACCAGAGTTGTAATATTAAAAAAAAAAAAAAACAAAAAAA
>VWYO01025657.1:116928-156092 GCA_013400275.1 Rhadina sibilatrix
ATATTAAAAAAAAAAAAAAAACAAACAAAAAACCTCCCCCCCAAAAAAACCCCAAAAAACCCCCAAAAAACAAAACAAAACAAAACAAACACACAAACAAACAAAAAACTCAAGCAAATTTTGAACCTTTCTAAGGATAACTTAAATAACTTAAATTGTGCCCCTTAAAAAACCCCTGAACCCAATGAACCTCACAACCCAGTTCTGTGTACAGGATTCAGCCAGTAGTAAAAATCAACACATTTTCCCAACACACACATGCAAGTAGACATGACTGACCAGCAACAGGCAAGTTTAGCCATGACTGCAGTGCCTTTAGATACAGCAATTGCATACAAATAACACTCATATAAATGACATAAAGCCCTTAACCTTTCCCAGGCTGGCCCAGGCCTGCTTCCACTCGTATCCAGCTCCAAGAGCAGTCAGCCAAACTACTCTGCAGTTAGTCTGAGTTTGCTAGTATCTCACACACACACACACAAAAAAGATGAGCACTCACACAGGTCTCTGTAAGGACAGAAACAGGAATTTACCAAGAAGTGAGGAGAGACAATACCATGATCACACACAATACTCATGCAAGTGCAGTTTGTTTACACGCGACTGCCTTCTACTATAGCCTCCTTCCTTTTTTTTCTGATATTTGATCCTTCTCCTAAGCCATCTATAATAAATTTGACAAATTCCCATAATCCTTCCAAGCATTTAATAAAAGGTTTTTCAAACTTTCAGTGATCCATCTCAAATATCCTCCAGTAAGTTTTCTCTTTTACACCATATCCAGGATACTCTAATTTCCTTTTTAACCCATTACAATCTTGTGACTGATCTGACCAAAGTCACTAGAGGCCTTGTGCCTTTACCAACCCATCTAGCAACTCTCGTTTTCACAGAATCACAGTATAGTCTCAGTTGGAAGGGACCCAGAAGAATGACCAAGCCCATCAGTTAAATGAGTGGCCCATGCAAAGATTGAACTTGCAGCCTTGGCAGATTTCATTACTTACTGCTCCCTTCATGAGTCTGTATGTGTAATTTTTTTTTTCTTTGCTTTCCTTTTCCTTGTCTTGGGCTTTTAACTAGATGTTCTTACAAAACAGATGTCCCCCATTGCAGCTATCCTTACAGAATAGTGTCTAAAATTCAAGGCTAGCCCTCTCTTTTTTCCTGTCTGTCTCACTTTCTTTATGAGTAGAACAAAGCATTTGGAAGAAACTGAAAAGCGAGCAGAGGATAAAAGGGCAAGGACATATTCTGCAAAACACGTCTTGCATACCCATGTCCCTTTGGTATTCATCAAATTTATTTTTAAATTTTCTGAATCTTTCAGGAATAAAAGAGATATATTAGAGAGATCTTAGTTGTCATCTTCTTTATAATAATAAACAACAACATTGAGAATTTGTTACTTGTGAATAAGGGTATATAAATATAGAATTCAACTGTTTATCTTTTATAAAATTACTATGAGGTCTCAAAGTTCACTCCAATGCCACAGAAAATTTAGACTGAAAAGCAGATCTGGCTCTACATTATATTAAGTGTATTGTTTGTGTCATTACATCTCTTCATGCATTCATATTAAAAAAAATACAAATGTCAATACAGGAATTCTTAAAAATCTTTTGACAAATGTTATAAATAGTATTCCAATTTTTATTTCTTAGTGAACCCATTTTCATCCAAAACCTTTATAAACAAATAGTTTCCTATCCTGAAAATGCACTTACAAACAAACCACCTGGAAAATTTGTTGATATCTATTTTCTTTTTTTTCTAAGATAAGAATAAGATCAATTATTAGGATACTGAATGTCTTCTACTAATTTTTTTAAGACCTCAACTTTACATTAAGCATAAGCATCTATTAACCAGGCAGGCTAAGAATGACAAAACTCCAAAGATCAGGAAAGCTTGTTTGCTATAGTATGATCTTGTTACGAGTATCTAGGTGTTGCAATGGATTAGATGGCTAAGACTGACTATTATAATGTTTTCATAAGTAACTTGTTTAAAAAAATTAAAATTCAGCAATGACATGCAGAGAAACATCTATCACAGGAATGTTTGCATGAACTGTTCTTTAAAAAACTGTTCTTTATTCATGATTTTATGTAGATTTCTAATGTAGAATGTATAAAAAAAACCAATAAAACTGTGATTCCGCTTGTTTCACTTGATATCAATCAGTTCCAAAAAGAATGCAGGGGTTTCTGTTGCGTCGAAGTCTTGTCTCAAAAAAAATTTAGCAGGAACAACTTACTACTACAGTGTAAAATATTTTCTAGCTTTAAAGTGCATTTACTGTGACTGGTTAGGTCAGCAAAGTTTTCCATGTTGATTCTTAATTTCTGAAGGTTAGAGTCTTTTTCAGCTTCTTTTCTTCTACAGGTTGAAATAAGAACAAAGTTGGACTGTCTCCAGTATCTTTCCTGTGGGAAGTATTACTTTAGTGTCTGCTGCAGTATTTATTTTAGCAGTGACTGATAGAAGCTGCTACATGCTTTGGGTGAGTTGAAATTTGGTCATGTTTACAACCAAGAAAGCAGTGTAGTTGTGCAATTTCCATGGCACTTTGCCTGCAGACCTGAGGATCAACAAAGGTGGGTTTTAGCAGATTCATGGCACCTGCTTTTCATCTTTGAATTGCCCAGATCTTGATACCTGAAGTTATCCTCCTCATTTATGTGTGGTTGAAGTGTCTCTGCACACGATTTCTTTGATGCATCTTTACAATGACACTTTTGGGATCTAAATTATCTATACAGAAAAATATGGGACCATTTTTTAGAGACTCTTAAAGTTTATACGACTGATTCTTTTAACAAGATTAAATACCAAGTATATGGTGAGATCAGTAAAATAAAGTGTTTATTGCATAGCTTGTGTCTGCTTTCTAAATTTTATTTCCCCAGACTATCATTCCATATTTTGAAGGTTTTTTGTTTTTGTTTTTTTTTTTTTAAGCACCCATGAAATTGGGTCCACAGTACGTACTGAGGACTCTTGATTCCTTTACAAGATGAAAAAAATAGTAAATTAATTCATTAAGATAAATATGAAAAAAAAATACAACTTATTGTATCATTTAATTGAATTCAATTATTCCCCTTCTTGCAAGTCCAAATCAAGGTTCATGATTGCAATTTTTATAATAAGTGCAATAATTTTTTGATAATAAGGTGCCTGATATTATGACAAATAGAAGAAAAAAAAATAAAGCTGTATGGAGATGTGACTGTATGAGATTTCCTTTCTTTTCAAATGCATTTTTACAGGTACTATGGAAACCATTTGAAATGTCTTTTTCATTTTATTAGCAGTAATTGTACACCTGCATACTCTAGGTAAGATCTGGAAACTCTGATCTTTTCAGTGCATACATTTTGATGATCCCTGCACAGAAATCAATGATGACTAAATGCTACATTCAGCTGGGACTATTCTGATTTAGTTTTTAAAGACTTAGTAATACTCAGTTCAGTAAATGGATTTTAGCCAATATAGAACCACAAAAACCCTACTAAAACACTAAAAAAACAGAAAAGAATGTTACAAACCATTGCTCTGGCAATTTTTATTTGAGCAGTGGTTATTTAGGTTATGTATCTGTCCAATTGCATGGTTGAGTAGTCATTCAAAGTTCTAAAATATTCTTGTATATTCTAAAATTCAAAGTTCTAAATATTCTTGTGTTTTTAGTGTTACATCAATCTAAGCAATAGGTGTTGCTTTTTTAAAAATAAAAAATGAAGATTAATGATGGAGTAACTTGATAGATTCTAAGAGATGTTTGATATTAATTATGAAATGAAAAATTATATAAGAAAATATTATATTAATGTTCAAATTTTGTGTTATTACCCCTAAATATCTTTAAATATTAGGTTATTCTTAATTAAATATTCTTGTTAAAACAAGAAGGAGAGCTTGGTAGAGAATAATGCTTTGATTTACTAACAGTTTTCAAGTTCCAGATCTGTTTTTTTCTGCATTGGCATGAAAACAAAGCCTTTTAAATGCCACTTCAAACTGGAAGTGTGTCAAAATTTTTGCTTCATGTTGAAAAGGTCAATCTTTTGATGCCTCTCTCTCAAGCCTTTCTCTCTTGAGTGTTTGTTCTCGATCAAAACCTTTACACTGAAAATATTGTAGATGTTTCTAGACTGTTTCGGAAAAGTGTTTTGACTTCAACAAATCATCCTGCTCAGATGTGATTGTTCATAAATAGCCAAAACAGTGAACCTTGGTGTCCTGGAGATTTGTGGTACTTTGTCTCTAAACTCGTTGTAATGCAGCCCACCATACTGCATGGAACATTCTTACAGAGACAGAACTGGTAAATACCAATTTTTTCTCCTGTATGTACCTGTCCAGGTGCTACCTGGAAGAAATGGATAATCACTGGGTTCTCACAATTTTTATTTCCATGAACAAGGAACTGAATCTCTCTCTCTTCAACAAACTTTTAGGGGAGTGGAGCAATGGGACAAGAGGGACTTATATTTGAGTTTGGCAGGGGGTTCAATAGTTGGTTGAAACTGCTGAAAATTTATTATAGGTGACTTTTAGATGGCATGATCACACAAAGAGGCAAATTAAAAATAAAAAGTAGTGAAGAATATTCTTGTTTCATCATAACTAAATTCATTACTACCTTTTAGCATCATGTACTAAAAAAAGAAATTTACTTTTTAATTCAATTTATGCTCAAGTATTATAATAACATTGGAAAAGTACTCAAGAAAATAATGACTTCTGGATTTTGCCTGGAAGTGAGCAGCTGTAATAAGCATCAATCACAGTAAAGTTTTGAGAATGGTATTTGTATTTCTGTACAGCTCATGTACAAAGCATTGATAATTCTTTGTATTTTAAGGACAAGATTTGTCTCCCTGAAGAAAGCAGACAAGTGCCGTGAGCACAGACAGGTGTATATAGACCAGATCTTATGTGACAGATTTTCTGGTGAGTGGCTGATAGTCTCTTTAAACACCAGGCAATTGATGATATCAGAATTACGACTTATTGCCTCTGTCAAATTTATGCCACAGTGTTTGACATATACTGTGACATATGTCAAAGTTTAGGCAATGTTGCCTAACTTATGTAAAACCACAAAAGTCTCCCTGACTGTATTAAAATTATAACTGTGGCAAATCAACATTTCTGTAATGCACTTTTTATTGCTTTACCTAGTCATAAAAGCCACTCTTGATGTAGAAAAATTTCTGTCCTCAGCAAAATTGCTTTTCAGAACTGGAATGGGAAAAAAACCAAAACAAAAACAAATTAAAAAACTCACCACCACCATCAGCAAAAAAAGCCAGAATCATGGTCAGGACAGACAGTGGGAAAAGTTTTTTTCACAATAAATACTCAAACAAGGTAAGCAGCCCAAAAGAACACTGTGTTGGCTTTTGTGCCATCAGTAAAATGTTTATCAGGCAAGAGTCACAAGTCCTTTTGTCCAGAACTTGGAAGGACAGTAAGACACTCTGAGGGGATTTGGAACAAGAGTTTTTAGTCTTATTTCAAAGAGCATATTTATGAAATAAAATAATAAAACAGCTCTGAAAGAAGATTAAGGGAATTTTGTAGTCTACCTACTACAAAATTGAATGTCTACCTACTACAAAAAAGCTTGGTAAATAGTCAAAAAAGAATATGAATACACAGTAGTATCCTGTACACCATGCTTTTGTCTATTCTGATAGAAGAAAATATTCCCCCATAGTTCTGGACTCACTCATGAAACAATTTCAGAATAGGTTTATAGAATATAAAGAAACATTTTCACCTAGATCACTCTATCTATCTATCTATCTATCTATCTATCTATCTATCTATCTATCATCTATCTATCTATCTATCTATCTATCTATCTATCTATCTATCTATCTATCCACAGTCATGTCACTGGTAGTATCTGAAATAGCAACCCATATGCTCTCCAACTAAACACAGACAGCTCTCTTATGTAGCCCCTAAAACGTGGTGATCATATTCAGGCTGCACATCCAGAGCTCTGTGTTTCAGCTATATTTAGCACAGCAATACTCCTGCAATCTTTATATATAGGAAAGGTATCTGGTTTTCTTTTGCTTATTTTCAACACTCCATGCAACACAGCAGCAAACTAACACTTCATACAAACATCTTGCTTTATTGGAGCAACAACTTTCAATATAAATAGAGAAGAATTGTGTACAGCTTAGATACAGCCCAGAAACAAGCAAATCACAGGCTGCTTCCTCACCTCAGCCTCTCATGTGTTCATTTTCAGCAGATCTGTGAGGCACTGTAAGCTGACAGGTGAAGTCATTTGCCTCATAGATCATGAATGGAGCTACAGGAAGATGAATTGCATGCAAAAGAGCAGGGAAAAATCAACAATACATGACATACTGAAGCATTGAGAATTCTGCAGTAAATTAAGGAACTCACTAAAAAAATTTAAAATACAGCAGCTGCACTTCAGACTATAACAGAAGGAGATGTGATAAACTAAGCTTAGATGAACATTAAGTACATTGAAGCTGTAATACATGGGATATAATAGAGGATGACTGCTAGTTCCAGAAGGCTAGTGATTCCTGAAGATTCCTTTCAAAGAATTCTCAGTCTAGTCTGTTGTGCTAACAAGCTATTTTGTTAGCTGCTGGACATATACTGAGATACCTTTGCCAGTGTCCATCTCCTGTACAGGAGTGGAAGTGATGGGAGAAATACTGTTTTAATCTGAAAGACTAACAGAATATTTAAGATTAAAATCCTAAAACATGATTCAGCAAAATATCTCTATATTCTGTTTGGTCACTTGCAGTACCCATTTTCCATTAACTGACATGTTTAATTGTACCTTGAGGTTAGTTTATTTTAATTTCTGTCAGAATAAAGCATTGAGTTGTTGACTACAGCAGAAATCCAGAAGTGGGACAATCGAGTTTTTGCTGGATTGAAGTGTAAGAGAGCACATTGGAGCTGTATTTAAGAATGGCTAAAGACAGAGAATGGCATTTTTCAGTTCTGCACTCTGGGAAAACATACTGCTACTACTTCTCCATGTACTGCTACTGCAGTGGTGCTGGAGTCCACACTTCACAAGGTGACTGTATGAGCATCCATTGTTCATGTTCAACACATCTACTTGGAGGCTGAAGGAGTATCATCTGCATGTCAACACTTCTATTGAAAACTTTTATCTGATAAAACTGAAAGATTAAGTCACTGTGGAAAAAAAAAAATAAAACAAAAAAAACCAACCAAACAAACAAAAAAAACCCCAGAAAAGCTAGTATTGGTTATCTGTATGAACAAATGGTAGTACTGTAAGATGATACACTTCTATTGGAGCTGATGGAAGTAAAAGTTCTTTTAAAGTCACAATAAATGTTGCTCCCATCATTCCAGACCTTTCTTGCATGAGCAATCAGTCAATCAGCCAAACATAGGCTGGTCATAAGTCTGAGCACTGTGAACAGCTTTGTTCTAAATCCTGAACGTTCTTACATTGACATAGTTTTGTGTCAATTGAGAATTGAGAATTGTCATTTTGAGAAGGACTAATGCCTTGCAAAACACCAAACTGGGTGTCACTCCAGCTCAGAGAGGACAGTAAGGCAGCTCACACTGAGGGGGAGGAGGGCAGCCCTGCAGGGGAACAAGCACAGGCTGGAGAAATTGCCCTGAAGAGGACAGAAAGTCACAGGGCATCCTGCACCACCACAGGGTGAGGCCCCACAACCATGGGGCAGTGGCCAGCCTGGTGGAGCAGCTCTGAAGAGAAGGCTCTAGCGTGCTGCAGGGAACTAACAAGGGGCACCCTCAGCCCTTTGAGTTAAAACCCCTTCACAGTTAAAAGACATTTCAGGCCAGAGACCCCTGTGCCAGTCAGAGCTGTAGTTGCCCATGTGTACTGCCTACCATCCCAGTAATATCCTGATGTTACTGGGGGTCAGACAGACAAAGTGTTATGAAAACAAACAAGACTTCACCTAGAGTGACAGAGTCCCCTTTCATCTGTCCTTTGCTAATACAAATGACCTGTCAGGCTTCAAACACCCTTTCAAACGAAAATTTTGGTAAAAAACTCTAGTTCAAGTAAAAGTAGTATTGGGGGCATACACTGTTCTATGTGAAAGAATAATAAGCTACTATTATTCTTGTATTAACCCAACACAGGTATGAAAGGAGAGTGGAAAAGGAGACACTCAATTTGACTCCTGCATTAACATCACTTTAACCAAGAGGTTAAGTCTTTGAGTTTAATAGGAGTTATCTCCTATGTGCTGCACCACTTCTACATCTGTTAATCTGGAATGTCTCTGGGAAAGTTAACAGGAACACACCTTTGTGAGAGTCAATCTGTGCCAGATCTGAAGAGATCTTTTTCTTTCAAACTCTCATTGCAATTACATTCAGTGTTAGCATATCTGTTTTAAGTTGCCATAGTGGAAGAAGGTTAGACCCCAATATTTCAGTAATAAATTTTGCACTAGGAGCTTTAAAACTCGGTTTTAAATGAAACAAGTGAGGACAAAATCCTTTAGAGATAAAGGGAGCAGAGCACTCCAGGTGCTTTGCCTTGAAAGCAGTACAATACCTCATTCAGTTGGCTAAAGTGGATGGCTAGTGTCATTATTTTCTGCCTAAAAGTCTTCATGAAATCATTAGTCTGTATTATATTTAAATTGGTGAAATACAGTTCTAGCAGTGAAGTAATTCCCAGTGGAGTGTCTGAAAAACTTAAAAATAACTCTGTTTTAGGGAGATTTTATGACTGAAATAGACATGAGTCTGAACAAAATACTTTAGGGTATAAATGTATTGCTTTTTGCAATTTTATTTATTTGTATGCAATAGTAATTAATATCACTATTGTAGTATAATACATGGCATGTAGTATAATACATGGCATATTGTATAATATATACTACATGTTTCTATATATTTAAGCACAATACCTATCATATATATGTTTCATATATATATATATATGCATTCACTTATAAACATTATAAATATTATGCAAAAAGTCAGTATGACTAAATCTCTATGATATAGAAAAATTACTGTCTTTAGTATCTTTATAAATAAAATCCTTGTACACATCCATCTTGTCTTGTCAAGCCTTAGCTTCACAATTCTAAATCTTTTTTTGATCCCACAAGGCAGAAATTTTCCCACTGAAAGATTTTTTCCAATGCCCAATGAACATATGAAATAGACAGGATGTTGCTGTTTGAAATTATTAAGACATAGATTTTTGAAGTAGTAAGGTCCTGAATTTCTGTGTATTTGATTTATGTAACAGAGTGAAAAAGAGAAACCTGTGACTTGAGGGCAGTCTTAGTACTAATCAGGGTGCTCAGATGACAGTGGAGAGACTGCAAAGATGTGGATCTCCATTCCATTCTACTGCTTTTACCATGTCAAAGTTTCCTTATCTATGACAAATTTTGCTTTATTCAAAAAATAAAGCCACATTGACTAAATTTTTATTATTTTTATTTTTATTTTTAATATTCTTTTCTTGCACAATGTTTAATTTACTTCACTATGCATAGTAATAGTCAGCATTAATGAGCTCATATTTTATCTGTTTTTACTGTAGACCTCTTTCTTGTGAGAATAAAGAGTTGTTACTTGTACAGGGCACAGGTGGCAAACAAATCCACACTGTCATCACTGTTGGGATGACTGCACTGCTACTAGAAGAAAACCATTTTATGCCTATATATATATACACATGTGTACACATATATACATACAAACATATATAAATATAGTGACAATGTTTCGGAATAGAGGGAAATTAATAGATCTCCTGTAACTTCGTATTCCACTTTGGTTCTGTGCAATATGGCCTTGACCTTATCAAGGATAATCAACCTTTGTCAGTCTGTCATTAATCTTTACAAATGCTCTACAACTGAGTAACTATTAAGCAATTAAATGCAAACTTCTACTTTTAAATAACAGTAATAATGTGACAAAAACTTACAAAAATAGGAAATTAGAAGATATGAATTGTGATAAGTCCTTAAGACACATTGCTGTGAAGAACCTACAACCATTTAAATTAAAGAACTAATGACAAAGCCATTTTTCTCTAGACTAGCTTCTTATTTTTCCTCCATTATTCATAACTAGCGGCTTTTGCTAAGTAAAATGTTCTTTCCTTTTAAAATCAAAACCACATATCACTAACTCAAAGAAAATTGAAGGCATGGCTCTTAATTTTTTGATTCATTATGATCTCCCTGCCACCACCCCTGCTCCCCTTTTATTTCAGATGATGCAGTGATCTCAAAGTATAGGGGGAAACTGAACTCATAGGCTTAGAGAGAGTGTAAGTCGTATGAGGAGTGGCTGGGGAAACTGGGGATGTTTAGCCTGGAGAAAAGGAGGCTCAGGGGAGACCTTACTGCTCTCTACAGCTAAAGGAAGTTGTAACAAGGGAAGGTTTGGCTTCTTCTCCCAGGCAACCAATGACAGGACAAGAGGACCAAGTTTAAAGTTGCACCAGGGAAGGTTCAGGCAGAATTTCTTCACTGAAATGGTAGTTGGAACAGGCTGCCAAGGGAGATGGAGGAGTCCCCATCCTTGGAAGTGTTCAGGAGACAACAGGACATAACAAATTGTGTTCTGGTCTAGTTGACATGGTGGTGTTCAGTCAAAGGTTGGACTTGATGATGTTGGAGGTCTTTTTGGTTGGAATCCAACCTTATGGATTCTGTTTCTAGTCTGTCATGTTGTTTAAGAGCTTTTACTCTGTCTATCCATTTCTTTCATGAAAAATAGAAGCTCTAAGATGACACAAAGTAAACTGATACACAATGTTATTGTAATTTGTGAAACCTTAATTACCTCAATGAGCATGACATCAAGCATGCAGAAGTCTTTATCCAATGTGCTGAAATAATTTCTCTCTGTATTCCGTCCCCATCTTTAAAATAATGCCAGGTCTTACTGGAGAGTTAAGATCTTGGGAATTTCTAGTAAATCTCGGGAGAAAGGTAGTTTTTAAGTTTTTAAATAACTTTGAAGCATGATATCTGTTAGCAGTAATAGAAATAACAACCATTCACAAACTCTTTACATGTATTTCAGTTGTCTTCGGACCCTCAACTGTGTATAGGAGCATTTGTGCTAGGCATTACATAAACATTTAAGATATCTTTTCTCAAGCTGTTTACTGGACAAGTACATGAGTTATAAAGTAGATGTCAGAGGAAAATAAAAAGTGAACTCCTCATTCTCATACAGGGTTAAAATTTCAATGGTGTAAAAAAATATTGAAGTCTCCTTCCAAAGACCCCAAATGAAAAACTGTGTTTTCATTTGGCAGTTATACTTTGAATGAGAGTTGAGCAAACTGAATGAGTCAAATAAACCACAGGGAAGAATTACGTAGGAAAGCTTAATGTGCTGCTTGACCTCAAGAATGAAAGAAAAAATAAATTACATTAGACCTCAAGTGCATGGAAGAGTTCACAAAACCAAAGAAGACAACAAGATGTTTTCCATAGTTACTCGAAGAGCTTTTCAGTTCTGCAGGTCTATGTTCATTGCAAACTTCTTCATGGCACTCAGATCTTCCCGGTGCCAGCAACACTGAGGGTCAGTCTATCAAATCACACCATCTACCTTTTAAAAGACTCTGTGAAATGATAGAAAAAGTTCTATACCTTTGGAGAGTTCAGCTGAGATTATCTGGAATATAGAAGCTGAGGAGACATGTACTGCCAGTTCAGTGCTTCTCTATCTCAAGCACCACAACATACAAATTCCATCTGAAAATTATCTTCAAGCTAAAGAAAAACTCCAGGAGGTTTGTCCTGGGGCTATTACACTGAAAAAATTATTGATAATGAAATCTGACAGTAAAAGTGTAAGATTTAGGAGTGATAACATTTTTTTTAACCTCTGAACTCATTTGTGACCAGTTTGTACCTGATACTGCCTTTTGTTTGCAATACCTCTTCAGTCTGTCCTTCCTGCTTTGTCTGAGATGACAATAACCATATGCATTCTTAACCTTTATATATTCCCTGTCTAGACAAGAGAATCTTTTATATTTCCTGTTGTGCCATAAGGTTTCTGTTCCCTCTTGTCCTCTGTGCTCTCTTTCCACATTTGTCAAATCAGGGCATCATACTGGAGAAAGCTCAGGGCTGGTTGGGCATGGACAGCCCTGTGCAAGACCAAAGCTTGCCAGTGGAGCAGGACTGGTCTCACTACTATTGCCAATGCCTTTAAATTTCTCCTGGCAGGTAAGTGAGAAGAAATCTCCATGGTCATAGCTACAAGGAACTGTAAAGAAACAGGAGATTCTCTTGAGCAGCTAAATGGCTTTTTAAAACTCTGACAAAGGAAATGTCAGAAAGCTGTAGCACCTGTGCGCTGCTGAAATCTCTGCTGCTCATAAGGGTTTGAAAATTTCACTGAGTAGCTGGTTTGAACATAATATAAATTGATGAACAGAATTGCAAGAAAATCCCAAACCCTACTACACTATTAAATAATGCCTTATAAGAGATGTATTTTCTTTATCTGGTTTTCACATGAGTCAACAAAAACTGATTTTTCTTCCATCAAAATGAAAACAAAAGTTGGACAATAAAATTTTCAAGTAATAAATTAAGGTATCATAGAAGATACAACAAATTTATTGCATTCTCTGAGGCCTGAAGAGAAGTCCCTATATCTTTGCAATGAAAGCGGAAAATAAAGAAGAATTCTTGCTTCTATGTAAAATGATAGCAAAATTAATATATTGTTGAAAGAGATGGTGACAGAAATGGAAGTAACTACTTAATTGTAGTTTAAAAAAAATATGAGAAAAGTTAATACCATGGAAACTACAGTGGCCCTTAAAAATAGAATTTATGAAAATAGAGTGATCTGTGATTATCATGAGTATTGGGAGAGCCACTTTATGATAATTGGCATTAACAAAAGAAAAAAGTAAAGTAGTTTAGAGTTTTAGATTGAAGTAATTTAAATGAAGACACATCTGCTTGCTATTTTAAAATCTTCCAAAACATTTTCCCTTTCCACTGGGGAATTTTTTAGAATATTGAAAATAGGTTCCTAGTTAAATAGACTTATTTTAAAATTTAGGTAAATGTCGGTGAGGGTCCATAGTGACAGAGCCCTCAGGCAGGTGCAAAGGAGAGCCTTTATTGCAAAAACCAAATCTTTTTAAGCACTTATGCCTTTATCAGATGCATAGTTTTAAATCATAACAACCATAATTCATCCAACCACCATACACCAAGATATGAACACGTGATTGTTATATAACTTGGTTTTCTACCTCTAGTTCAGCTGAGCCCCTTTCCCATGATCCTTTTCTACTTAGCTGAAATAACAGGCCTGAGCCATGATTTTACAAGGCCTTCCTTTTTTAAGGTTTCATCTGTACACAGCAGGTAAATTCATAAATAAATGACAAGCTTCACAATTAATGTGAGAATTGGCTTCTATGCACTTCATTTTTGATAGTTGTTACATTTATCTGTCTGGTTTTAATCTCATTTATTCTTGGTTCGTAATGATATCTGTGCTACTATCCTAGTCAATACTTAATCTGATATGTAAATGTGTTTGAATATATTGAGGAACATTAAGTTTACACATCTGAACATTTACTTCATTTCTTTCTCCATAAGACAGTGTTAGGTACAAAAGTCATATCTCAGAAAATACATGTGAATAAATCTGACTGAAGATGATCTTAAAACAAAATTTTAGTTCTGATACTGTGGCGGAACAGACTTTTGAAATGAGACAATACTGAGACTTCAGCTGCACTGATTTAAATAACATAGAGCAGAGCTTGGAATACAATCTCTGTTATCATATCTCCATGACTCATACTTTATAGCACCACTTTATGATCCAAACCATTTTCTTCCATTCAAATCAGTAGGTGATCTGGCAGATGACTTTTCAGTGACCTGCCTTTATTGTGTATTCATTAGAGAGATCTGAGAAGACTGTAAAGAAGGGAGTAAGGCTACAGATAAAACTGACAACAAAACCTGAAAATCTATCCTTTCTCTTCATTACTCATATATAAATCTGCTTCTAAGTGTATGTGAGGTTTATGATAAATATTCAGTACTTTTGTGAATTTATATCTGAAAGAGACACTAGAAAGGTATGGTGGCAAGATTGGAACATTAGTCTGTACAGCAGTGAATACAGTGAATACAGATCCAATGTGCCTGCTGCACAAAATGCTAGTCCATCCACAGTCAGACAAATGTGACCCCAAAAAAAAAAAAAAAAAAAAAAAAAAAAAAAAAAAAAAAAAAAAAAAAGTGTGCATCGAAAACAGATGTATCTTTGATTTTGGGCTATAACCATCGAAAAAAATATTTAATGAACACCTCAAGTTAGCTTCAAAGGAAATATATCAATAACGTTTCTTTGATTTTTAATGTTCTTTTTCTAACAGTTTTGAATCAATGTAATTTAGAATTTATTGCCATTCAAAACTAGAGAAAAATGGAAAACGAGCTTTTTTCCTCAAAAAAAGATTTAATATTCATACATAAGTCAACATAGGTTTATAGTCTGCCTAGTCAAGGGGACATTTCTTCTTAAAGGGTACTTAGTTTATCTTGTATTGTACATAGAATTCTACGACCAAGTTATAAATAAAAAAGTCAGAGGCATAACAGAACTCAGCCATGTGAAGAATTTGTTTTCCCTCAAGAAGACCTTTATATTCAGAATTATTTGATTAATTTTCATATTTTATGAATTATTTACAATTTAATCATTAATAACCAAATACATACAATTTTGAACCCAGACTGATATTACAGAATTAATTAACTTCTCCATCAATGCAGTACAAATTCAAAACTGCAAGAAAAAAGGTAACATGTAGTGATTTCCTTGGGTTTTATCCATTTTTCTTTTTCTGCTCATGGGTTTGCACCATCAAAATAAAAACAAAACTTGCTATATTGCCTTATTTTGTTTCAGTTACATAAATACCTTCTTGAATTTCATTTTTCAAATTCTAGAAGGCATATATTGCCTGAACTGATGCAGAGATGCCTTTCAAATATTTTTTCCTTCTACTTTTGCATTTCTTTTACCACATTTATTTCATTATATCTCTTTTTGAGTAGAGTTGCTTTGGGTTTGTTTTTTGATAGAGCAAATGTTATTTAGACAGACAATATGGTTTTCTGTGAAAAAGATATACTTAACACCAGGAGCTTTATGAAAAGTATTCCAAGCTCTGATAATAGGCTTAAATATCTTCAGGACAAGATAAAGACACCCCAGACATTTTGAAGACATATAGCACTTTAAGCAGAGCAATATGGAATTAATTTACCCTGCTCCATGTCAGGTATATTAACTCACAGTGAACTCTATACCTCTGTGGGGAGAGTATTTGCCAACCCAGGAGCCAGCTGTTTCCTGAGAAAATTGCATTGCTATCTGCAAAGTTCAATTTTTTTTTTAGTTTAATTTGAGTATGTACACTTTAATACAACTGTCCAAAGTGAAGGTAAAGCTGGATATTACAAGAAATTTGACCATTAGAGGAGAATGGTTCTGAAGAGGGCTTTCATTAGAAAAGTAAGAAATCTAAATTATTATAAAGTACAGTTTAATATACTCAGATGTGGCTCTGTGTTATGGCTACCTAATCCAGAAAAAGATTGAGCCTGATAGCCCAGTGAGTAGCTATTGGAACAATACATAATCTGTATTATGTTCCCAATCATTTATTCAGCCTCACAGAGTAGCACAATTTACTAAACCAACATCATAGCTGCACTTAAATTGTTGACTCACTACAGTTCCTCTGAGTATCCTGAAAAACATATATATATATATATATATATATATATATGTCTGTGTGAATGTGTAACGAAACTGCAAAACTTATAGATTTTTCCACCTGTACCCAATTTACAAGTCACTTTTAAAGGTAATATTGTGACTAGTTAGCTAAGGAAAGTTGTATTTCACACCTGCATTTTCAACCATATGTGTAGTACAACTGTCAACGTCAGTTCCCTCGACTGAGTCAGCTGGGTAAACAACAGGGTCTAGAGTGAATAGCACCCTTTTTACAAGGGCCTGTATTGATGGGGCAAGGGGTAACAGAAATGATAGGTTTACATTAGATATTCTAAGGAAGAAATTCTTTACTGTCAGGGTGGTGAGGCACTGGAACAGGTGCCCAGAAGAGTTGTGAATGCCCCATGTCTGGACTTGTTCTAGCCCAGGATGTGGCTTTGAGCAACCTGGCCTAGTGGAAACAGTCATGGGGCTGGAAAGGGATGAGCTTTAAGTTCTCTACTAATGCAAGTCATGCTATGATTTTATGATTTTTGAGGTACATATCCCTTTTTCATTACTTTGAAATACTACTTTTCTTCCTTCCCAAAAGTAGAAAGCGAATATTTGGAGACAATGATCTGTATTGTATTTATTGTACTTATTTATTAAGTGAATTTATCATCATGGAGTGATTTTGATGTACAACAGTCTATGAATTTGACTTCAAAGCCTCAAATNAACTGTCCAAAGTGAAGGTAAAGCTGGATATTACAAGAGGTTTGACCATTAGAGGAGAATGGTTCTGAAGAGGGCTTTCATTAGAAAAGTAAGAAATCTAAATTATTATAAAGTACAGTTTAATATACTCAGATGTGGCTCTGTGTTATGGCTACCTAATCCAGAAAAAGATTGAGCCTGATAGCCCAGTGAGTAGCTATTGGAACAATACATAATCTGTATTATGTTCCCAATCATTTATTCAGCCTCACAGAGTAGCACAATTTACTAAACCAACATCATAGCTGCACTTAAATTGTTGACTCCCCACAGTTCCTCTGAGTATCCTGAAAAACATATATATATATATATANTAGCCCAGGATGTGGCTTTGAGCAACCTGGCCTAGTGGAAACAGTCATGGGGCTGGAAAGGGATGAGCTTTAAGTTCTCTACTAATGCAAGTCATGCTATGATTTTATGATTTTTGAGGTACATATCCCTTTTTCATTACTTTGAAATACTACTTTTCTTCCTTCCCAAAAGTAGAAAGTGAATATTTGGAGACAATGGTCTGTATTGTATTTATTGTACTTATTTATTAAGTGAATTTATCATCATGGAGTGATTTTGATGTACAACAGTCTATGAATTTGACTTCAAAGCCTCAAATTTTGACTGTCTCAGCTGTCCTATCTGCTGATATCATACCCTCTTTATAAATGCAGGCAAACAGAAATGCTGTTCATTTTCCTCATAGTGGGATCACATTTTAGCTGAAGTTCTCAGAAAGTTTTCAGAAAGATTTTTCAACTGCTTAAGGACAGGTTTTCCAATGGCCTGTTTTCATTTGTTTTCTGAAATTTCCTAACACAAAGGCTGCCTGGAACTAGGAAGTCTATGTTGTAAATTATGTCAAAGTTTTGGAATTCAGCATTAGTCTTTATCAGAATGTGAGATCTTTCAAAATATCTAGAAGAAACTTCACCCAGTACCTTATATTTCAGTGTTCTCAGATCCATCTGGAATAAATGAGATTTAAATAATCATCATAACCCTTCTCAAGTCTTATCACTGCCCTGGCTGCAAACAAAGCAGAGACTCAAATACCGATAAACAGCTGAAAACTCTACACCCACATGTACAGACTACGCATTTGGCAGGATCTAATAATGAATTATGCATATCCATCCCAAACTTTTTAATCCTACACCAAAACAGAACCCTGTCTCTGCAGCCTATCCAGAAACTCCTCAGGCTCTTTCTCCTGTATAGCTCTTATCGTGGGTCCCAGAGATTTACAATATGGACCAGTCAAAACAATTTTCCACCTATTAATCAAGATATCTGGGGGTAAAATGAATAGCCTCAATTTTTGCTATTAATAAGGTAATTTTCTTTTTATTATTTTAATATTTTAATATTTTTCCTTTTTTTTTTTTTTTTTTAGAATATATCAGCATAACAATCACTTCTTTTTTAGGCAAGAAATAATTAATACAGTTTAAAATAATGTTAGAAGCTAGCTTCTGGAGATGCAGGGGTAAGCATGTTATACCAAGTCTATTCTCTGCTTTGTAGAACAGTTGTTTAGATCAAGTTGTTTTTTTTTTCCCAGCTTTTAAATCAGTTCCTGTGACTTTTTTTTGTAAGTGATACTTGGCTAGCAAAGATGATGGATGTGGCCATAAGCTATCATATCCTGAGTGCTTTCACTTGCTGATAGTGTTTGGACAAAGTTATGAGAAACCTGCTGAAACGGCATAATATGAAATAAATCCATGGGCCAAATCATGTGATCTAGTATTACAATTGACTTTTTTTGTGTTCTTTTTGGTGTGTATCCAAAAAATATTTGAGTTCAGCTCAGAAATAATAATAACATTCAAAAATCTGAGAAGAAGTTATCAGATGCGTGAGAAGCAATCCTACAAGTTTTTTTAAACCATAGTGTCAAGTTTCTTTTCAAATAGAATAAAAAATACAAAAGCTTTTCTACAAAATTTGATGGAAAAGTTTTTCATGCAGATATATGTTTGTGTGAATGTGCACACAAGCATTTTAGATGATAAAAGTTAACTTGATAAAACTGTCACTAACAAAATGAAATAATTTTGATTTAAAATATCATATTAATCAGCATCTTAGTCTTCCTAGCTCGTCCTCTCCTTATTTATTTTAATTTAACATATCTTGTTATGGTTCTTCTAACAAGTGACACACAAAACTAACACTAAGCAAACTGATAAAAAGGAAGAGTTCTGATGAAATCTATGCTAGCATAAAGGAACAGGTAGTAAATTCTTAATATGTAGTAGCACAAGGTCAGTTTGCAGGTACATTTCTTTTTCTGGCTCTTTGTGCTCTGTATAAATCCTTACAGTAATAACAATTACATTATAATAATGGGTCATTTCTTACATATATGCAATATCAACTGTGAAAAGAATAGCAAATGCCACAGAGAAGCAGAATGAAAATTGTGGATCAGATGTCTCTTTAAAAGCTGAAAGAAGCATGAGCTGAGACACAAGATTACCATTACAAATGGTACCTATTCAGCAACTGTGTCCTTCATTTCCTCAAGCACTGGAAATACAAACATTCAGGACATTTGCTTTAGCATCTCCTGTTCTTTGTGTTTCTTCATAATTAAGTTTTCCCAACTGTTTCTTTCATAACTGAGAAAGATACACAGTATTTTTTTGTCTTTCAAGACTATCACAACTCTAATGGAAAGATTTCCAACCTGCACTGCTCCCATATAATCTGTTGGCTCTAATTCCCATGCAAAAAAGGATCAGCTATGCACAGCAGATGTGTCTTATTGGTGCAAAAAATGTTAGCCAAAAAGTATGCTGAATAATCAAGAAACAAGAGCTTTGCAATCAGCTGTGTTCTGAGATTTGGGCGGAGAAATTTGGAATAGTATTTTCCTTCAGTGGGAGAATTTAGGTAATAAGGTTTTACCTATTTTTTATGATTTCCAGGATGAGACAGCTGTCTTACACTGTACTGATGAGCTCAAATCCAATGTTTTCACCCAAATTTCTGACTTTTTATGTTATATATATGTTGGATGCTGTGAAGGGATAGTTCATTTTGATGTTTATGTTGGAAGGGATTATTCATTCAGTCAATGTCTCCTTGAGAATTGAGCTTGGCTGCAAGGATGATTTATGAAGGATGATGAAGATCAGAGCAGGACAGAAATGGAGAGCCTGGTTTGGCAATATCAAATTAAAATATATATTTCCTAATATTTACAGTCCCATCCTATGACGTTGCCAAGTAGTGCCTTAAGTGAGGTCCAGAAGTTGTCAGTGTTTCTCTAGGGCAGCACAGTCCAGATGGCAGAAGTTCTGACAGTAATGAAGAAAACACTCACTTGTATGTCAGGAGAATGCACTGTTGCCTTCCTGTTTTCTCTTTGCAGGGCCAATGAAATGTAGGTCATATTTCTTACCCATTTTAGTGTTACCAGTCGATACATGGACGAGTCTGTGATGTCTGAAATATCAGAGAAATTCTGACTTAGACTGTCTGGTAATTCCATTGGTAAAGGAAAATTTGTGAGAAGCAGCCTAACTCATCAGCAAACTTTAAACACATGGTCTTTCTTACTTTCTTGAGTAAGCTCTTTCTTGAAGGGACAGAGTATTATGCTTAAATCCTGCAATAATCATCCTATCTTGGTTAGGATGCCACATGGAGTACAACTAATCTCAAAAGTTCTGATAGGCTGAACATAATGAGAATTTTGGCAGTAAAACTCATCACATTAAGAGCAAAATAGAGAGCACTGTATGGTAAATTGTTTCTCAGTTAAAATATTTAACAAGCTAAGCAGCTTTGAGGAGAATTGGTAAGAGTTGTTATTTGAATATAGTATTTTTAATCTTACAGTACTATTTCAGAAATTCAATTTTCACAGAGATGAGCCAGAAATTATTTTCTGTGCATTCTCCGATAATAAACTGCATAACTGGTCCAAAATCTCACAGCAATTATAAAGAAAAAAATTATGTTTGATTTATGAAGTATTCTCTCTTTTGTAGCTAATCAACCTTGCTAGTTACTTGAAGGCCCTTAGGCACAAATCCACTTAGGAAAGACAATCTTAAAACAAATCTAATTATACTGGATTTAAAGTTGAATATGGTTTTCTAATAAGACCACAGTTGTATCACCATCCTTTCTGCTCATCTTCATTTGGGATCCAATAACACCAACAACAGGTCAGTAGGCATCAAAACCCTGGAACTAATGAGACACATCTGGGGAAACTGTCAATAGTTGTGCAAAACTGGGATTTCTTATCACAAGTGCAGACTGGTAGCAATGATTTCAGAGACTTATTTTAACAAAAAGAAAGTTCAATCATTTCTTGTATTGTCAGAATAGCTGACAGCTGACAGCTTAAAAAACTCTATCCCAGGTGTATTGTGGGTTGTTATTTAGATGTTATGACATATATTTGTTTAAGAAAACATTTAAAACAGCACTGGAATTTTTAGGAAGATGAAAAATGAGTACTAAAGAATTTATTTTACTCAGAATGACTTGCTTTCTTCTTTGACATCTCTAATGATTTCTCAGATACTATCCTTTTCTTCTTGTAAATCCTAGATTACTGATATTTCTGAGAATTTTCTCGGAGTGCTTTGAGTTCTGTCCAGTAACATATTTCTGAATTATATTGTAAGAAACATTGATGATATCTTGATGTTATTGTAGTTCCACAGTGGCATAAATGCATAAAGGTTTCAAGTCTGAAGAATGATTTTCAGAGTATGAGTCCCAAATGATAAGAGAGCTCCGTATAAAAACATTCATCAAATTTTAATGAAATATATTCAACTGATATTAAAGAGAATATATAACAAAAATACAAACTTACTAAGATATAATTCACAATAACCTCATTCTTCAGAAGCATCATCTTATGAAAAGGGATATATAAGCTGGAAAATGAAGCAGGGAACAAAACCTGAGCACTGAAATATTGATTATTCAGCTATAACAGTGAGAGCCAAGGTACAAATTTCTGTCACAAAATTTTGTGATATTTCAGCATATGGTCCTATGGAGGGATCGAAGTAGATTAACATTTATTTTTTACAGGCAGGTGACTTGCAATGTGACTCAGACCAGATATACAGAAATTCAGTTGAGCTAACAAAATTTTAGAGTAAATAATTTTTAGTGTTTTCAAAATATCTCAATTAGAAAAGTATAATACTATTATTTGCACAGAACATCATAGACATAAGGTCAAAAAGGATGAACATTCTGGGTTAATTTATATGATTTCCTGTATAGTGGTGTTTCTCATTTTAAAACTCTCACCTTGTATAAAATAGTATTCAAACTGGATTTTTTCAGTTTGTTTTATGTAATCTGAACTGCGAAACTGAAAAAAACCTCTTTATTGCTATATGCCTGAAATTGAAGCTGCTGTACATTTGAAACTAAGTCTCAAATTGAGACACTAAGAAGAGATCACAGAGGAATAACTTTCATCTAGGTGGTATTCCTAGAGGAATCAGGAGAAAAAAAGAAAAAAAAAAAAAAGAGTTGTTCTGAACACCTACCATCAGATCCCTTTTAAGAGGAAATTATTGGAAATACCATTAAAAAAGATCATCATGTGATATTTTTGTCCCAATGACTTGCCAGATTGACCAAAACATTGATGTTCAGAAATCTGAATTTAGAAGAGGGAGTGACTGAACAGTATGAGAGAGAGAGTAAACCATATCCTGGATGGAAAACAGATCAGTAGGTCAGTTCACCTGGAGAACATTTTTTCAGGAGTGGGAGGGAGAAAGGAAAATGGAAGCAAAGGATAAAACAGCAAAAGAGGGAATCATATGCTATGGAAATACAAGATAAAACAGGTTTTGAGATTTCCAGAAAATATGAGGATAAAGTTTAATACTGGGAAGGAGTCCTTACCTTAGAAACACTGCTCAAAAACAAATCTTTTCTTCATTAAAGACATTATTTTCTTTGATTGAAAAAATAATTCTTTTATGTGTTTTTTAAAATGAACCTGTAGTAAGAGCAAAAAATTAATCACACATTATTATCTTTAAGTTGTAATGGAATGAAAATATATAAACCATCACATTAAAAAAATCTTTTTAAAACAAGGTTTTTACTGCCAGCTTTTGTACTACCTAAAATGTGGCAATACTAGGCCACAGAAATGCTACTTTTGTAAGAAATGACCTCATCTTTGTTCTGTCATTTGGAGAAGTGGTATAACCATGTTAACTCAGTGTAGAATTTAGACATTATTAGAGGAATTTCAGTAAAAATATGATGTAAGAAAGATTAAAAAAAAAAAAAAAGATATGTATATTTTAAAATAATTATTCTGAAGACATGAATACTGAAATAATAATTTAAAAATGGATGCTTTTAGCAGATACAGTTAGCAAAATTTAGGGAGAAAACTGACACAAAAAGGTTTGTCTTTGCTTTGTCACCTTTGAATCCTCACACTTCTTCTCTTTGTTTCACAGCTCAGACAAAGGAAAATTCAGAAATCTTTTATGATACATATGCATGTCTAGGAATTCAGAATTACATTCAAGTTAATGAAGAATGGGTGGATGCACCACTTTATTAATGAAGAAAAAAACTGGATGAAATAAAATAGAAACTATCTTTGAACATGTGTATCCAGAGACCCTTTGAAAAGAGAGGCAGTTACACGAGCAATGATGCCGGGGTAAAAGGAAGGTAAAGTTCATTTATTGACCTTAGTAGTTTTCCTGAGAAATTCAACAGACATTTAAATTAATATAGATGGATGGTCCTCCAGAAACACAAGGGAGTTCTGCAGTTCTGTGTTTCATCACCATGTGCCAAATCAATACATTCTGTCAGAAATAAAAAATACAAAAAGAAATAATTATTCTCTGGTGAAGTTAGAGGAATTAACAGAACATTTTGTAGAACAGAAAATTGATACATAACAGAATGAGGCATTATCCCTTCTAAAGAATAAGAATGCCTTGGACCCATCAATTTTTCTTGCATTAATAACTTCTGGTTATGTGTAAATAAGACTTCTGGAAGATAAATAAATCTAACTCATTAAAGCATCCTCCCTATTGTGATGTGATCCTTCCCAAACATGCTCATACTGCAAACTAGGCAGAAATTCTTCTAAATACAGAATCATCCTGCAGCTCATAGACACACAAAAATAACATTTCCAGTTATTTTTCCTGATCAAAAAGAGCTTACAAAACACAGAATAAATGTACATAATTTAGGAGATATCAAAACTTGATCTGGAAAAACAAGGTGACAGATGTAGATAAAAAAAAACGGTTTCATGTGATGACTCTCCTCCTTTGCTTAAATTGAAAAAATCTGACATTAAGCTTTAAATATCTGAGTTGTATGAACATTTCTTCTTTGAATTTCCATTAAAAACTAACAAACCTCTGCATTTTCATAGTTAAAATTATATTATCTGAAACTTTGTAAGTACTATTATGTAGCTCTAGTTGTTTTGCTCAACCATGGGTGATCTACTACTATGCAATTTATTGAAGAATGACACAAAATTCTGGCTAACCAAACGTGAATAATGCAGACTTTGTTAATTCCAAAGTTAATCAATGTGTTTAGTCTTTTTTCACTTTTACAAGTGAAATACTTATAAAGCAGTACTGTCCATGCATGAGAAACATGTCTGTTAACTGTGGGAATGGTTATCTAAGGTTGTTAAATATGCAATGCAAAATTGAATACATTCAAAATATTACCAAAACAATACATTTTGGAAATATAGTAAAGAAAATATTTGTATAGATAATGACAAAAACTTTTAGGCTTAGCATCAGATATTCAATGAGTATTATTGAAAATGTAGTAAAAATTCATCTCTTTAATAAACATTTATTCATAGAAAAATGTTCAGTAATACAAAAATTAAGTGTAGAAACAAACTGCCACTAGTTATGACCATGAAACAATTTTGAACAGAAGCTCTGCTTTCCAGTTTCAAATATGGAAACTGCCCTGAAGCAGGATCACTAATATATTTATAAATTTACTGTTGTGGAGAACCTGGCTTGTAGTTCTTATTACAATAACACTTTATAGAACTGCAGTAAAACTTCAGTAAGACAATCTCGGGGCTTTTTTATTTTTTTTTTTTTATCTCTATACTTCTTAAAACATCATGCATGACCTCTGGGAATGACATTTGTAGTCTTCATGTCATGTGAATAAGACTGAAGTCAGACTGCTGCAAAAGTTTAGGCACTACACCTTGTAGAATGTGTACAGTGTAAATTTATAACTGCAGCTCAATTGACTTTCTACCCAATTTGATTTACTAGTTCCATTTTGTTTACTGTGCCACTGTTGCTCTGACTAAGGATTTGATGCTGTAGTTTCTAGTAGAGTGTGCTTAAGGGTGAAACATAAATAGGAGTATCAGAATCAGACCTCCAAGGTCCCTCTTTATTCATCAAAGGTATTCATAATCAAGTTGACATTCTACATTTATTACATACATCCAAAAGAAAGATTCCTTAAGTTACTTGAAAGTTCAGTCATTTGGGACCTTGCTGCTGTAGTTAGCAACCGGAACTTCTTTATATTCTGAAAAAATCTTAGAAGGACAAGATCTCAGTCCATAAGTGTCATGATCAAAAGAGATGCAATGAATCTCAGTTTTAAATAAATGAGAAAGAGCCCCTCTTACTCCCCAAAATGATAAACTATTGCTTACATAGTTTGAAATCAAGTTTGTTTGGTTTCTCTGTCTGCCTTTTCTGGTTTTACACTTCTATATTGTAGTAATATTCCCAGTTTTATAAACATAAAATAACACTTATTTTTTAATAAAGCATGTTACTTTCATATAGGGCTTCTCCATTGTTAAATATCAAATGAAAATTACAACCATTGGAGAACAACATTTAACAGCATGTGCAGATGAATCTTTTGGAATATCCACATCTCATGGCAAGTTTGGGATGTAATGTTTCAGATTAATGTATGGAGCCAGTCAAATGTCAAGGAATACAAAACCTTGTCAGACAACATTATTCAGAGCTTCTGAAGAAAAGTAGACAAGAGAATAGCTATAATCTGAAAAAAATTTCTATTTCCCCACCCACAACTTCATTTTTGGCATCTATATGAGATATAACAGTTATAGAACCAAACTGCAGGTTATGAAATGTAAAATATTCTAATTTAATAGACGCTTCTTGACAGAATCCCCTTCAAAACCAGATGGTAATATTTCACATAACAACACTCTGAGCTCTGTTTTATAACCAGGTTGATGCAGTAGAGAATGAGTCCACACAACCATTTTGGGCCCAGTTTCTCTTGTCATGAATAAACATTGCATTTGGTAATGCAGATGCCTACAAACTTTTAGGGAGAAAAAAAAAAAAGCAGCAGCTTTTCCATGGCCCACATTGACTCTTTCCAGTGGAGAATGAAGCCATGGTTCCCCTAGATGGAGATGTACAGAAGTGTGTAGACAATTGCATCACCAAAAGTGAACAAATAAGGCTGCTCAGTTTGTGAATAATTCTGTATCACTGTATAAAAAAAAAATCTAAGTGTGGGAGAGGTTTATTTGACTTCTTTTCTCTTTTAGCTGTAATTCTACTTTTATGTTTTTAGTGTGTTTGATTGCTTTCTTCTGCTGTTGACCCTCAAGTTTTGTTTAAAACCTTATCAAATATGATGCAATTTTTATAGAGTAAAATCAGATTATTTCACAAAGCCAAACTTAGGCTGAAGTTTCCTAACTAATGGACAATTTGTTCCATGAACTAAAATCAGCTGTAGTAAGCTCAAGGACAGGAAGTGTAAATCCAGAAAAGATCTCAAGATAAGCACTCAAACCTTGCACTGTTGAGTTAGTGAAAAACCTGGGGTCTGTGACTGCAACAGTGGGCTACAATGGGGCAAATATGAATTCAGAGACAAACAGGAAAAATAGGGTAGAATGAAACCATTATGGAGTCTGTGTTCTATCTGAATCATGCATAAGATCAGAAATTAAAAAATCTTCCTCTGCTTGTATGTATTTTTCTCTCTGTTGTAAAAATAACTCTTCATCCTGGTGTGATGCAAGATAACCAGCTGCAGTATTTAAAATTATACATTATACCAGAGATAAGTGAGGAAAGGATAACTTTTAGCATTGGTTTGCAATGCTCATTAGATCAAGTTTTCCACAGTCACACTCCCATTTTAACACAAATGAGCCAAACTGCTCAATTGCATTACTTCTGGGGTATCCTTATCTCTTCAATGGGTTTGATGCCCACTGTGCTTAAACAACTTGTCTCAATATCCAAGCACAAAGACATGGTTACTACTCCATACTCAGGTATGGCTACTAATCCATACTAACCATACTAAGGATAAAGCTGACATAACATTACCTGAGACAGATTCAGGATATACATAACTTTAAGATTTTACTACAAATCCTAAAAATATTGGTACTTGGTTTCACTGGCAGTGATATGTGAGAAAAAGAAAGATATTTCTGTAAGTCCAGTAAATTCAGCCCAGTTTATTGAATTTTCTGTGTTGGCAGTAATGGATTTCTTATTCCCAATTGCTGCTAGATGAGGGTGCTTCACAGCAATAATTTCTGACAAGTTAAATACAGGAAACTGAAAAAAAGGGCATTTTTTTTCTTCTTCACCTTTATCATTCAAAAAAGGCACAGCATTTATTTCTCTTTGTAAATGTCACAGAGAGATTGGTGCTCCATTGGAAACTTCCATGGTGATTTTTCATCTCTGCACAATTGTCTTAAGCTGGCATATAGACACTGAGAAATGGTAAGTATTACTGATCCTTTTAAACTGTATTAGCACAAACATAGTGCTAGGAAAATAGATACATACTATTGCAATTTCCTACAAAAACAACCTAGGAAAACTTTTACCTACTGCTTCTCTTGCCAAAAGATTAGGGAAGACATCATTAAGTGCTAGATTTCAGCTTCTTTAGGTATATAGGAGGTGTCATTAGCTCAGCAATACTTGTGCTGATTCAGCTAAAGCCAGCTAAAAGCATTAATTTACTTTTAAAAAAGTGTGTTTGGAAACAATTCTTTTTCAGAAATAAGAGCAAGGTCAGCTGAAAAACTGCAATGAAATTCTATTTTAAAAGAAAATAAATCCATTTCTTGTAAACTGATGTTATAGAGGAAAAGGTAATAGTGTAATTACCATACTTCTTTCATGCTAAAACTAATTTAGTGTATTCTGTGGCACTAAAACCTTTAAGGAGAAAATATTTAACAGTTAACTTCTTTTTTTAACTCATGTCTTTGGTCTAAATTGCCTGTCTTGAAACATTAGACTGAAATACTTCACATTTTCTGCTTATGCTGTATTTTCCCCCTTAAAATAAAATAAAGGGAAATGGCCAAGTTTGAAAAAAAAACATTCCAGCACTCTCCAAATGAGGTTTTACCTAGTGAAAAAAAAAAAAAAAATCACTAATTGTCAAGCTGATCTTTTCAATATTTTACCATGAGAAAGTTCTTCTCTTCTATACAGTGCTTTCTACCAAGAGCTTTACTGGAAATCATTCCTCCGCATTTCACAGAAGTTGTGAGTGGTTTGGAAAATTCTGTACGTAGAGAATTCTTCATAGGCACCGTTCCACTGCACAGGGCTTCTTTCAGATTCACTGAAATGAAAGATAAACACAGATGGGGCAGGGAAGAATTCAAGGATACCAACACCAGCATCGATAATGAAGTCTTTCTAAAGCATCCTCATGTAGTAAATTTGACTGCCCTGTCCAGTCACATCTGTGAAATTCCAAACTGCAGTTGCATAGAGTGATTATTTTTTGATATTACAGGTATGAATGCCAAATGTTTCAGAAAACACAAAAGGGAATCATGTCTGGGACTCTATTCCCCAACTCATTTACAAGCAGTGTCAGCAGATGAAGGAAGCTACCTATGCTTTGTGAATGCTTTTTTAATGCCCTTGTTACTCAAGAACTAAGTGAATATATGTCATAGATTTAAATATAGGTGATTATTTTTAAGTTATCAATACTTACCATAAAATAATAGTCTACTAAAATACTGGGCTGTCCTATCCTGCTATAACCAAATTGCCAGGTTTTGGGGATTTTAAAGGACGCATAAAGTATGCTTTTCTGATCTTCAAGGAAGGGAGTTTCTTCAAAATAAAAGAACAGGAGTAAAGCATGAAATCTCAGTTTTGCCTTCACACCCTCAAGAACTCACTGCAAACAGAAAATGCTTTGCATTTTTCAAGATCCGTAGTCCTCCTTGCAACCATTGTTTGCATCTCAAAGCCAATAGAAAGACACTGAAATAGGGTCTAGTATTTTTCATGACCATCGAGTCCTTCATTTTCTGGAAGTTTTCCTTTTTATGAAATGAGTGATGCCTAAGATCAGATATATTAAAATCCTACAATCCAGATATCCATCTGGGCCACCATTTACAGGAAGCCATCTGCTAATTTGATATGTAATCTATACCCTAGAAACACAAACAGATCTTTGTAAAAGTAACAACCTTCTAATGACAGGACACTTTATTTACCACTAATTTCAGTCTTCTGTCCTAGAGAAAAGAATCAGATCACCTTCTTCATGATATTGTTTGTTCTATTCAAAAGGAAAACTTTACTTTCAGAAATCGAAGGGGAAATAGTTAGAAAGGGAACTTGTGGATATTACACATCGACACACACGCCATCTACAATCATTTGAAATGAAACAGTAGCTGTACATGTGGACAAATATTCTTGAAGAAAATCTGAGTGTGATTTTATACAACATCATGAGCACTACTCACTGGGAAGTGGGAAAAAATTAAAGAGAAAAAATATTGTAGGATAGACAAAAATAGGATAAAACAACAAACAAACAAACCACAAATATTCTAGAACATATTCAAAATATTTTGCATACTGGAAACCCCAAACAGTCTTCTTATTCAAATAAAGAAATTAAGTTATTTATCAAAGGCCACATAGCAGTGCAGGACTAGAGTCATTATAAGAGCTTGGGGGAGAATAACCTTTCATTTTCTCTCAAAAAAGCAAAACAGTTTTCTTTTGAACAATGTCGACAGGTTTTAAAGAACATAATGAATACAGAACTTTTTTTATTTTGCATTTTGTCATATATACCACCAAGTTGACCTTCTTTAAACATCTATAGTTTGGATTATTTTCCTAAGTGACAGCAGAGTCTAAGACTGCTTCAAACATTTATGCAAATTTTGTTTGCTTCAGCACTTCCTCTGCGAGGAAGTGCTTCCCTATCTTAAGGAAGAAAAGAAAAAAGAAAATGAAAAAGATACAATGCTGAACATTATTTCAGCAGACCAAGTATTTTAGCATTTAAAAATGAATAGCAATGTTTCCCACAAGGCTGCTCTTTTTCCGTCCTTGGTAAAAGAAGCTCTGATAGAGTCAATCTTAATTTCAGGGATGTGGGATTAAAAAAGTTTATGACCTGCAACCCATTTGAAAATTGTAATATTTATGCCTTGGTGGATAGTTAGTTAGGAAGAGAAGTAAAGGCAAAACCCTTCTAAATAAAGTTTTCTTAAGGATAATATCCTGTAGTATAGAGATAAATGTTTCTGCCAAGAAAAACAAAATATCTATATTTTGATTTTAAGCCTTTGTTTAAAAATTTATCTGTCTTTAAAAAATGTATACATGAATTTTGTATCCTTGTGGAAATAAAATTTACTGATATGACACAGATTTTATTTTTTCCTTCAAGATGCCAGGGGAGGTGACCCAATGGTCATGTCCTATAGAGAGGAAAACTTGGAGTTTACAAAATATGCTTACCCCCTACTTCAATGTCTGTTGAAGCAGAGGGATGATGGATGTCTAACTACTGAGTTTATCTAGTCCAACTGTCTGCATGGCTATTTCATGGCAGGATCCAGTCCTGCAGTCAACATGCAATAAATACATGGATTTTAGCAAACAGATTTTATAAAGACTAGACTTGTCTTTCATTATTATTTAAGAGATATTACAATTGCATTTTGATGGCTGAAAGTCACACAATTTACAGCTTTATCTACGCTTGATAATAGTAGTCATGGTAAATTATGTGACATCAAATATAAGAACAAAACTTGATATATTCCAAGTGGTTATAAGTCAAGCCTGTTCTGGACAACATATATTTGTTTATTTATTTGGGCCTTGACACTACAAAACTATGTATGTGAACTTCTCCAAAATAAATTCTGCAAAATAATTTTATCTTTTGTCATTTTCATGTGAATATTTTGTTTTATTTAATACAAGAGATAGTGAAAAGAAAGCAAGCATCCGATGAAGTGAAAAAAAAGACTCTTGAAACAAAGCCATACTAGATCATCATGGATTCTGAAAAGAATCTTCTGATAAGGGAAGAATTGGTGAGCTACATGGATACAATGGCTTATGGAGTATGATAAAGTAAGACCTAAGGAGTAGTCTTTCTTATAATATTAAGACTTAAAAAAAAAAAAAAAAATGAGCTTTTTTGGACTATCACCTTAACAGCCATGTTTCTACTGTAACCTTAAAGTTTCTGTGCCTCTAAGAATAGATAAAAACACTTTCTCTTAAGGAGAACAGTCTCAGTGTGAGATTTAAGCCATCCACATGCTTCATTCCAGAAAAAGATTTACCCTCAGTTCAGGAGAACCAAACTAAGGAGCACTTATACAAACTGGTCATATGCAAGTCATAGAATAATTTAACTGGGAAAAGATCTTTAAGATCATGAAGTCTAAATGTTGACCCTGTAATGCCAAGTCTGTTTTATGTCTAAGTGCCTCATCTTTTCAGTACCTCCAGGAGTGATGACTCCACCATTTCCCAGGGCAGCCTGTTCCAATGATTGGCAGCCCTGTCAGCAAAGACATTTTTCCTTATATCTAATCTAAACTTCATCTGGTGGAACCTAAGGTTATTTCCTCTTGTCCTATTGTTACTTGGGAAAAGAGACAAACATCCACCACAATACAACCTCCACAGAAATTGTAGGATAGGCCCTGATAAAATGCACCCTGATAAGTGCTGAAGGAGCAGTTTGATTTCATTACAAGGCCACATTGATCTTTGAAAATTGTTCTGATTAAGGATTTGAAAAGTCTTGGTAACTGGAGAAGGTTCATGAGAAATGAAAGAAAGAAAATATCACCCCTATCTCAAAGCAGGGCAAGATGGTAGAGACAGGGAACTACACTGCTTTTAGCCTTGTCTCTATCCCTGGGGAAGTAACTAATCCTGAAAAATATGTATAAATATATTCGTAGCAAGAAAGTGGTTTAGAGTAGTCAGGATTGATTTATGAATGGCAAATCATGCCTGTCTACACTGACAGCCTTCTGCAGTGAAATGACAAGGTCAGTGCATGAAAGCCCAAGAGTGAGATTTTTGCCTTTTTTTTTTTTTAGTGAGGCTTTTCACAGTGTCTAATATCTTCATAAATAAACTGATTTCATATGAACTAGATGAGTGGACAGTACAGTGGACTGAAAATTGGCTGAACTGCTGGACTCAGAAAGAGAGTTTTGATCAGTGACACCAAGTTCTGCTGGAGGCCGGTCACTAGTATACCCGGGGGTCAATACTGAGATCAATGCTACTTACCATCTTTATTAATGACAGAGCACATAAAGATGATGGGACAGAGTGTACCCTTAGAGAGTTTGCAGATGACATTAATGTGGAAGGAGCAACTGATACCCAAGATAACTATGCTGCCACTTAGACCTCAGCAGACTGGAGAAATGGGATGACAGTAATTTCATCTAGTTAAACAGAGGGAAATCTCAAGTCCTGCACCTAGGCAAGGTTAATCTCATGCTCTTGTAAATGCTGAGTGGTCAACCAATAAGGTTGCAGAAAAGGACTAGGGGATCTTAGTGGACACAAAATTAAACATGAGCCAGTAATGTTCCCTTGCAGCAGAGGTGGCCAGTGGCTTCCTCTACTCAGACTCTGTGAGGAGACACACCTGGAGTGTTGAGTCCAGTTCTGGGCAGTACAAAAGTCATATGAAAAACCTTTTTCCTTTAAAGTAGTGCTCAAGTAATTATTTTTTATTGATGTATATGAAAACTTTTCCTTTTTTAAAATTATTATACTCTGTACAGACGAAAAATTTTAGGCAATAAAAGCATAATAAAACAGAGCGAAAGACTTTTTTCCAAACAACTCTTTGTAACTTCAGTAATTTCTTCAGATAATTCTTACCCTAGAATGATGCAAAATAGAACATATCTTTTCTTCAAATATACTGGCTTTACATCAAAGAGCAAATTGGAAAAAGATCCATATAGGTCTTTTTCTGCAAATGTCCCATGTATTTTTGAATAGATGGAATCTCTTCTAGTACATTTATGTATTAAAAAATACATTGTTTAAGCTTCTAATGCATGAACTTCTGTTACTACTGCAATAAACTATCAAAACTACTGATGAGGCATTTTAAACTCTTTACTAAGCTATTGCTTTAAACTTCACTGTGTAGAATAAAACAAGTATGTTTCTCTCCTTTGAAGTACTCTAATGCCAAGGATACTGTTGTATTGTTTCTTTTCCTAGTAGAGGAAACCTACAGCAGAAAGTAAGGAAAGAGTCTGGTTCCATTTTTAATGAATCTGCGTGAAGGGAACCTGGAAGAGACTTTTGCCTTCAACTATCCTATTCCTCTTCCCTCTCACTTCCTGATGTAACAAACAGCACAGTAGAGTCTCTCCTGGAAGGGTGTAATCAGGAATCACTTGCCTGTACTCTTTCTGAAAGGACCTAGCAATTTTCTAAAAGTGAAACACATAAATTATAAATGAATACAGGGCAAATCCCAAGCCATCTATTTTGTTCACCTCTAAGCCTACACAGGTGAGTGAGGTGAATTTCAATTAGCTGGCTGCAGACTCTAGCAGCTTTGTCTGTGATCTCTTGCACCTCCTCCAGGGAAAGGGGACCCTGCCATGCTTTGGTGAATATACAGGGAGGCTGGTGAGTGGGCAGCTTGACAGCACATATTGTCTCTTGACATCCAGGGACGCATCTGAATCTATCAGGGGCATGTATTTGTGAAAATGTACACCAGTGCTTGGTAGACGGCTCTTTTTGTTCACCATAGAAAAAGCAGTGTAGGAGTGGAGATAATCATTACAACTAAGGAAAGCACTTAGCTTCAAATGTGGGGGTTTGTCCTTTCAGTTTTTGTCCTAAATAATTAACAGACCCTCAGTTCATGTAAATTGAGTTTACATTTCAATGCAACAACAACTTACACCTAATAAAATCAGGTTCCTAGGTATACCTCAGATACATCTATAGTTCAAAGGGCATCTAAAATTAGTGGCTGCTTAGTTACTCTTGTAAGTAGTAAAAAAATGGAGAACATATTAATAAAGACATGAATGAAAGATAGTGGAAAATTGAAACAAATGTTAAATTACTTCTGAGATGAAGCTGATATTTAAAAAAAAAATTATCTAGAGGCAAGGTAGCTACTTGTGCTCTAAAGACTCCTTGTATCAGCAAGTTTTGAACTGCTAAAATATTATTTGTTAAATCAAAGATGATTGTTAGGTTTAAGTTCATGTTTAGAAGAAGGAATTTTGTGATTAGTTTATTGTAGCTAAAAACAAAAAGATATATATATTTCCAGACACTTTCCATGCTCTCAAAAACCAAAAAAATGTTATAGCTGACACCCACTTACCTCTCCATCTTTTCTTTACATGATACTTATGATGCTGGGAGAACAATGCACTTCAGAATAATAGAATGAAGCTCTGTTTAATACAGATAGAGATATGAAGGGAAAATTAAAACCCTACAATATGTAGAATAAGCTTATTACAGAAATATTACTTCTCTCTAAAGTGGAAAATTGTCCTCACAAACTAAAAGCAACACAACATAATTATTAATTTTGCATTCACTTGTTTTTAGTTAGAAAAAAATATGTTTTTGATACATCAATATGATTTCTTGAGGGTTTTTTTTTAAATCCAATTTATTGCTTTTGTAAGGTGTTGTTTTTTCCTATGTCCCTAATAGCAGAGTTTAACAATATTGATAAATAGACTTCAACATTTCTGCCTAGATTTTTCAAACTTGTTTACGGGTACCTAACCCTCCGCTCGGAATATCTGTCATTCTGGTTATTACTGGACGTATTTTCAGTTCCATTTTTGCTACTTTTCAAGAAAACTACTTGGGTACAAGAAATCTTCATGGGTCTCAGGAACTGTCTACAACTGTAATATCATCAGTGCGATGACCAAGGAAGAAATTGTTACATGCAGTTAATATTATTTGTTTTCAGTGAACTCACAAACAGTTCCCTCTGGATCAGTCTCCCATTCTGATGGACTAAGCTTTAACAACCCTCCATGCATCAGATAGAACATACCAAGAAAACAGTGAATCCAAACAAGAGAGAGAGAGAACTGAAAGAAGGAGTTATTAGTCAGAGGTGTAAACATACATACAAGAGGATTCTAGAATCATAGAGTCCTGGGGTAAGAAGGGACTTTGAAGATCACCTGATTCCAACCTTCCTGCTATGGGTAGGGACATCTTTCACTAGACCAGGTTGCTTAAAGCTCTATGCAAACTGACCTTGAACACTTCCAGGAAAGGGACATCCATCTCTTCTTTGGGCAACATGTTCCAGTGCCTCAGCACCATCACAGTAAAGAATTTCTTCCTAATATCTAATTTAAACCTAGTCTTTTTACCTTGAAGCCATTCCCCCTTGCCCTGTCACTACATGTGAATAGTCCCTCTACATCTTTCTTGTAGGCTCACTTCAGGTACTGGAACCCTGCAGTCTTCTGTTTTTCAGGCTCAACAATCCCATTTCTCTGTCTTTCCTCAAAGAAAAGATGCTCCATCCCTCTAATTAATTTCACAGCCCTCCTCTGGACTCTCTCCAACAGGCCAGTGTTCTTCCTTTGCTGGGGAACATAGAGCTGTATGCACTGATCTAGGTGGGGTCTCATGAGAGTGAGGTACTGGCACAGACTGGCCTCCCACAGTGCCTCTCAGAATACATATTGGCTATCCCTTCTCCTTGTTTACAAGGAAAAATGCTATTCCTTTATATGTTTTTTCCCTAATCTGCAAACAGCCTGATGAGCAGTGTGAAAAATCTGTGATGGCAAGACTGCTAGAGATGCAAGATACAGCAGAGTGTGAAATATATTTTGAGTTCTCTGTAGAGGAATTGCTCGTCTGCAAGAAGTCAGACTCCAAGTCCTTTCATTCCCCTTCCATTAGCATTTCCCAGTGTAATGTGATTATCTGTCAAAGCTCAGACAGTGAGCATCACACTCAGACATCAGTTCTGGCTCAGACACCACTTCAGCCAGGCCTCTGACTCATACATTTCCAGCATTGTGCTCTGGTTTTACTCTCTCTCACCATCACTCTGTATGTCATATACGTAGTTGTCTGGATGTGCAACTGACCAATAATTTCTCTGCTTAATATGAGGATATAATTAAATGGAAAAAACCTGACTTGTGAGACTTTATGCTTGGCTCATCTCTTAAACTGAAGCCTAATTTTGCCATGTAATTATGTAATTCCCCTGTTTTTTTTTTATGTGGAGACACACACCTCCACACACACTTCCACACACACCTGCACAACACCTTCAGTCATAATACAAATGTTTTTTAATACATTCAACAATTAGAAGTGGGGAAAATGTCATGCAAAAGAGGCAAATGGTCTACAAAATTCCCATTATTAACCATCATTTTCAACCCAACATTTTCCAATGTTGCTTCAAGTAAGAATTCTTTTAAGTATTTTCTTTTCATTCTATATTAATAGGTAGAAAAATTATAGCTGAGTCTATAAACATCTAATATTTGCTGAGCACTAGTGCTCTGTACATACATAGAATAAGAATAGTCTGGAAAAGGATTAGTGTGCCTGAGCCAATTCATACTGGAAATCATGAAAACCATACACATTTTCACATATTTTCCTCTGGAAATGAAACTTGGAAATAACCTGCTGTAGGCTTATGCGACAGAAAGCTGCAAAACATCAGTGTCATTCTCTGTTCAATGTTGGCAGAACTTTGTGGACATGAATAACCTATGTTTTCACATATTATCATTAGAGAAAATAACAACACACTGTGGCATATGAAAATGGTATCAATTATATCTTCTTAGAGAGGAGACATTTCTAGCATCAGATTAGAACTTTTTTCTTTCAAGTGACAGTCTCAAATTTCCCAGATATGACCCTTAGATAACAGAATACGATGTAATAAATTTTCCTGTATGTTGAAGGCTATAAAATTTTCTGGAAGACTATAGAAAGATGTTTCCCTTCTGGCTTTCAGCAGTTTGCAGCAGGGCTATTCACAGAACAGATGCACTGAGATTTAAAAATTGGAGGGAGCCAACACATTCTCAGTAATAATTCAAGGCCATTCAAAGACCAATAACAGGAGAGGGAAAAAAGGCACAAAATTAGTACAAAATTTGTTAAAATCCATTTGACCTTTGTGATTTACATTTTAAGGGGGTGGGTTTTGTTTTGTTTTGGGTTTTTTTTGTTTTTGTTTTGTTTGGGGGGTTTTGTTTGTGTTTTTGTTTTGTTGTTGTTTTGTTTTCTTTTGTTTTGTTTTGCTTTGTTTTATTTTTAAACTGTGATCATACCTAATGTCTGGCCTTTTGAATTCCTTTCAGTAAGTCATACATTTCTTGTGGCTCTTTCTTTGAGTTCTGTGTTTCTTTGAAAGCCTAAATGCCCCACTAGGTTTTCCTACACATTTTATTGGGGGGAAGGAAAACACACTGATCTCTGCTAATCCTGTTTATTTGCAATGGCATAGAGGCTGTCCATTGTAATTTCAAGTATTGATCTTGCCTTTTTTTTTTTTTTTTACTTGCTCTGATGAGAATTGTAGAGTTAACACTAAATGTTATCATCTCTGTGCACAACACCTACTATACATGGAGATAAATTGGCCATTCATGCCTTTTTTTTTTTGAGCCATTATTATTGAAAGTATTATTGTAAAAATGTAAGTCATGGATTTATGAAACAGCAATAGATTTAGTTTGAAAGTCAAGCAAACAAAACCCCTGCAGATTTCTGAAAATTAGATGGCTAGATAGAAAAGTTGTGCTGGTTTGAATAATACAAGTAATTTATAAACCATATCAAGATAGGTAGATATATTTAACTCTTTAAATTTGTCATACATCTTTGCAATGGCTGAGGGATCTGATCCCAGAAAGTCCTGCATATACACCCTGCATATCATCACATCCGTGTATGTCATTTGTATAAAATTCTGTATGAGAGCAGTCAAATAATGGAACAAATAATGGAATACTCAGAGAGGTTTCACAATCTTCAAATTTCAGATGGACATGAGTTAAACTTGAGCAACCTGATCTGACTTTACAGAAATAGCTCTTGTCTTTCAGAGGTTCTTGCCAACCAAAATCGTTTTGTGATTATAAGTCAGTAAAAAAATGACTATGGTTCCTAAAACTGGTTAGTTAGCATAGTTATTGCTAAGAGGAGAAACAGTTGATACAACAAGGAGTTTCTGGAAGCTGCTGGATATACCTACTTTGTATGCAAATTTTCTTCCTCTTAATGTAATGAGATCACACAACAGAATATTTTTTTCCTCACAACATTTTATGTTTGGGTTTTTTAATCCCCAGAAGAATTTATCCCAAGAGGTATTATCTTTGATTTTCTTCTAGGGGTGAAATATCATAGTTTCCCTGGCAACTTTTGATTTACTGCAACTTTTTTTTCTGCTTCTCTGTAATTCTTTCTGCTACTCTTTTTACATACATATTCTTTTTACATTCTGCTAAACAATAATCAGCTCTTGAATTTATAATTCACACTCCCTGAAATGCTTCCACTGCCAAGGTTACATTGTTTAGTGAGTCCATCATGTTCTTGCTTTTATTTCTTTTAATTCATAAATAATATGAACTCACAGGGTATTTTTTCTTTTGGTTTTTTTTTTTCCTAAATGCAGAACATTTTCCCTTATTTAAGGGTTATGTAATGAAAAAAAAAAAAAAAAAAAAAAACAAAAAAAACCCCAAAAAAAACCCAACAAAAANAAAAAGCTAGACAAAACCCCAAGAAAACTCCAATCCAGGAGCAAAGAGACTAAGAGAATGAAAAACAAACCAGCACCAGAAGATGAGATTTACAGAAGACTTATGAAGACACAATTTGTCCCCATTAAGTCTCTGGTTTCAGAACACTTAATTTGAAGGAACTTACCTTGTCAAAGTAAATGAATCTAAATCATTTACTTGTAATATCTAAGTTTCTGCCTGCTAATTTTTGCTTCCAGTGACAAAGTAAATTGAAAACCATGTTTCTGCAAGGATCACTTGTCCTCTGCATTGATTTAATAGCAAGTTCTCTATTAGGACAAAAGCTAGTGTAGTACCTCGGGATACACCATTTGTGTGACCAATACTGAAATGCCATTCACAAGTTCCAGATACAATTTTTCCTGGAGACCAATAATAGAACAGAGGAAAAAAAAAAAAA